>JAPYZC010002728.1:0-13798 GCA_030522665.1 Ichneumoninae sp. A BG-2022a | reverse complement strand
CTTCGTGCGGTTCTTCTCCCGGAGTTATCTATAGCTGCCATTTACCGAACGATGAATAGCGCCAAATTTATGAAATAACGCAACTGCGGAAAACCGCTCCGATTCGCTTGCGCCATGCAGGTTCTCGCATATAGTAAGAGAACTATTATTATTATTATTATTATTATTATTATTATTATTATTATTATTATATAATAATAAATTTATTGCTTCTCTAGAATACATAAAGGTTCTTATGGCAAGGGGGGGGGGGGTAGAGGTGGTGTTCCTTACATCTAAATAGAAGAAAAATAATAAAATAATATAAGAATACAAGACGGCACGACTCCAATATATCGGTTATTGGTTTAAGGCGAACGCTCTTAGCAATAGAGACCTCGTTATAAAATAAAAGACTTTGTTTATATCGTCGATTGTTTCTGCTTGTAATATTACTGCAAATTTATGAAATAATTTAATTTATAAATAATTAATAATAATTAATTAATTAATTAATTTATAATAATTTATAAATAATTTTATTTATGAATAATTTAATTTAATTTATGAATTTATGAATAGTTTAGCTACATTCTCCAGGGTGATAGGGGCGCTGCGGTGCAGTATTATTATTATTATTATTATTATTAACAAAATTTGTATTTTTATGCACCGGGGAGTAGCTGCTAAAAGTATTATGTTTCGCTCCGCTCTCCGTATACGAAAATATGTTTCGAAATGAGGGGAAAATTTTTGTTTAATTCGGAACCACGTCGACGGCGAGAAAAAATTAGTGTACGCTGAGACGAGTCCCGTGCGAGTCTGCTGTACGCCCGCATGTAGAACTTCCATCATCCGGGTTGAAATTTGTTCGTTACCATTATTTGCCTCGTTAAGTCCGGTGTAAAAAAATTCAATGAATATAGTTTATTTTTTTTTTTTAGACACGTCTGATTCGCGAACCGCATTTGCAATGCAATTTGTTCTGCAATCTCATCCGGATGACGCAGGGTAATATCTCTTTTCGCGCCGCGAATTATAGGGGTGGAAATTTATTCATAAGGGTCGAAAAAAAAAATCCCTTCGTCTTCGTCCGCGGGTTAGGGGAGAGTCAGTCGATTCATGGACGTGCTAAAAAAATCTAGTGGATCGTTCCGAAGTGTTAATTTCCGAGCTTCGCAGTTTGACCCACAAATTCGGTGTGAAAGGCTCCCCCCCCCGCCCCATCCACCCCCCTCCCACGGCCACTGTGCGGTTGATAAGTGGGTCACGAGTTTAAACACCGGTTTTACCTCGCCCGCAGAAAAAAGTGCGCGGCCAGGAAGAAACAGCTAAGAACTCTATTTAGATTACAAATTGGTGGTGAAACACCGAAGGAGCATTTCGATTGATCGAAACTTCACCGCGAAACGTGTGAAGAAAACCTGGAAATAAATTCCCTCGAATCATTCGATATCTCTCTGAACAAAAGGAAATGATAATAAAATAGGGGAGAGCGGGGCAAAATGGCACACCGGGGCAAAACGGGATAATGAAATAAAAAGCAATTCTCCAATAACTTTGAAATGGTGGCGATGGTGATATGTGGGACAAAAAGGGTTTAAAAATCTGGATGTATCGTTGGGATAAAATTGGGCATCCAAAAATTATTGGGAAATTGAGTTTTGCTCTCACAGTCCCGTTTTGCCCCGCTGTGCCATTTTGCCCCGGTCTCCCTTAAAATATTTGGTAATTTTTTTTTTTCAACTTTATTTGTTATACATATTAAATATTCCCCTTAAATGCGGGAATACCGTGTTGAATTTTTGAACGAAATCGTATTCGCTCGAATCGTTCCATACACCTGGGATTTTGAAAAAAAAAAATTATTCGTAAAAAAAGAATACAGTTTTTTTTTAGAAATTAAATATAACTCTTCGACGAGGGAGCGCCGTGTCGAACTTCAAGAGAAATTGTATTCCCTTGAATCATTTCATAGCCCTCGAAATTGCAAAAAATATAAAAAAAAAAAAAAATGAAAAGAAAAACGGTATTTGTTTTACAACTTAATTTATACCGCTTACACGAGGGAATAAGAAAGTTGTCTCGGGACTGCTGAGTAATTTGCCTTCGAGATAAACTTCACGAAAGCAAATATATCTATATAGCATCTTCGATAGAGAAGTGCTTCTGGCAAAAAAAAAGATGATAGAGACTTAAGGAAATAACGTAAGAGAAAGCGGGGCAAAATGGCACAGCGGGACAAAACGGGATTACGAGACAAAAGGCAATTTTCCAATAACCTTTGAATGGTGGCGACGGTGGTCCGTGGGGCAAAACGGCTTTGAAAATCCGGATGTATCGTAGTGACAAAATCGGGTATCTAAAAATTATTGGAAAATTGAGTTTTGCCCTCACCGTCCCATTTTGCCCTGCTCTCCCCTGCTCCCTCATAAATCGTATACCCTTGCATCATTCCATACCGCTTGTAATATGAAAAAAAAATATTCGTTCAAAAGAAGTATTTATTTTAGAAATTAAATACATATCTTTTACGAGGGAAGAAGAAACCTGTCTCGGAACTGCTAGGGCGAACGACCGTTAATTTGCCTTCGAGACAAATTTCGCGAACACAAATATATACCCGTATAGCATCTCCTATGCAAAAGTGCTCCCTGCAGATAAAAGATGATATAGAGTTTTGAACATAACGTTTTCTTAACGCATGTATGTAAAATCCTGCTTTCCATTTCTGTGAAGTGTGCAGTAAGGCACTTTTTCGCATCGCGTGCGCACTAGTGCGAGAAAGTGTCTTTCTGCGCATTTTCCCGCACTTGTGTGAGAACGTGTCTTTCTGCGCATTTTCCGCACTAGTGCGAGAAAGTATCTTTCTGCGCATTTTCCGCACTAGTGCGAGAAAGTGTCTTTCTGCGCATTTTCCCGCACTAGTGCGAGAAAGTGTCTTTCTGCGCATTTCCCTGCACTAGTGCCAAAAAGTGTCTTTCTGCGCCCACTTTGCAAAAACGAAAAGCGTGATTTTCGTGAATTTGTTAGGAAAAATAATGTGAATGGCGTGGGCGTAGAAAAGGGAGTCCTCACTTGTGTGAATGCCGCACTTGCCTTTGGCTCGTGTGGCATTTTCACATTCGTAAAGAACTCCCTTTTATGTCCTCGCGGTCCAAATACATATTTTATATCGCGCTGCAATGCATTTAATGAGAAGCAAAGATGACCTATGGAAAAAAAAAGAATTGTTTGTATGACTATACAAACAATTCTTAAAACCACCGCTACAATTCTCTCTACAATTCTCTCTAACATTTGTTTTTTAATGGAAAAACAGTAATTGTTTTATAAAATCAATACACTTCTTATATGTGGGATAAGAAACATGTCTCGGGATTGCTAAGGCGAATGTGAGTTAATTTGCTTTCAAGACAAATTTCACAAAGGCGAATATACCTATATATCATCTCTGATGGAAAAGTGCCCTCGGCAGATTAAAGATGATAGAGAGTTTTGAAAATAACGTTTTCATATCCCGTTCCAATGTATGTAATGAGAAACAAAAATGAGGTACGTATAAAAGTAAAAAAGAAAATCCTGTTTGTCGAGTCCCCTTAAAATCACCGTATCGGTACAACCCTCCGTATAAAAATAAAAAACAGAATTTGATTTAGATATTAAATACACCTCTTATACGGGGGAATAAGAAATTTGGCTCGGGGCTGTTGAGGCGACCGAGGGTTAATTTGTCTTCGAGACAAATCTCTCGAAATTCTGTTCCTGGCAGAAAAAAAAGATGATGGAGAGTTTTGAGAATAACGTTTGCGTGTCCCGTCACAATAGTTTTAATGAGAAATAAAATGAGGTACGTATAAAAAAAATAGCGTTGTTTGTCGACTCCCTTTAAAACCACTGTACTGTTACAACCCTCCATAAAAAAAAGTAAATGGAAAAAAACAGTATTTGTTTTAGAAATTAAAACCACCTCTTGTACTAGGAAATAACTTGTCTTGGGACTGTTGGAGAGACCGAGGGTTAATTTGCCCTCGAGACAAATTTCTCGAACAAAAAAGATGATAGAGCCTTTTGAAAATAAAGTTTTCATATCTCCTTACAGTGGATTTAATGAGACACAAAAATGAGGTACGTATAAAAATACAACAGCGTTGTTTGTCGAGTCCCTTAAAACCACCATGCCGTTACAACCCTGCCTAAAAAACAATAATTGATTAAAAGAGTATCTGATTCAGAAACTGAATTTACGTCTTATACCACTTCATAAAAACCTTCATAAAAATTTGCGTTCGAGACAAATTTCTCGAAAAAAATATGACAGACTCTCTTGAAAATAAAGTTTTTATATCCCGTTACAGTGGATTTAATGCGATACGTATAAAAATAAAACAGCGTTGTTTGTCGAGTCCCTTAAAACCATCATGCCATTACAACCCTGCCTAAAAAAAACAATAATTGAATAAAACAGTATCTGATTCAGAAACTGTATTTACCTCTTATACCACTTCACAAAAACCTTCATAAAAATTCGCCGTCGAGACAAATTTCCCGAAAAAAAAGATGACAAACCCTTTTGAAAATAAAGTTTTCACATCCCGTTACAGTGGATTTAATGAGATACGTATAAAAATAAAACAATTGTTTGTCGAGTCCCTTAAAACCAGCGTGCCGGCACAGCGCTGCCGGCGCGGATATTGCGTCATTCCTTGTCGCGGTAAAACCCAGCAGACACAGAGCAGAGGCTTTACTCACACATTTATGAGTAATCGGTGGTACGTTGCGGGTGCGTGCCCGGCGTCGCGGTGCGGATAATCCGTCGGAGGCGTGCGCCACCATCGAGACCGAAGCCGCGCGACGCGGCCGCCTCGGCTCCCGGCACCTCCGCCAACCACCTCCGGCGACTCCGGCGACGGTTTTCAGTTCAGTCGACCCCGTGCATCGCGGCATGCCGGCCGTCGCGCGATACCTCTCTCTCGATACTGTCATTCTCGAGATACTATAACGAAAGTGTGTGCTGCGTTTGCTCGTTCCATCGAAAAAAACAACAACAAAAATTCAAATACCTGTCGACGACTCGGTCGGCAACGACCACGATTTAAAAAAAAAAAAGATTCGCGTGAAAAAATTCTTGAGTGTGGAAAAGGATTAAAAAAAAACCTACCTCGAATTTCGACACCGAGGCATCGACGATTTTTTTGGATTTTGGGGTATAAAGATAATGTTTGTAATTAAGAGATTTATTTTGAAGAGCAAAATATTATCTGTGATCTTGTTTCGTCTGGGTGGTTAGGAGGTTGGATTACAATTGACCCTCCGCGACAGCCGGAGAGTGCGTCGTCTTTGTCCGTTGTTTTTCTTTATTCTCGCGAGTGTGTCTCCGAGTGTGCTCGAGAAAGTTTTTATTTACTTCGTTATACCCGGCTGTAGTTGGGTTCGGTGCGCGGCAGTGGACGCGATCGTTACGGTAGCTGGTCCAAGCATTGTCAAAGGAAGAAACGAGAAGAAGTAAGCAAGAAAGAAAAAAAAAAAAAAATTACAAAAAATAAGAGACAAGCGGCTTGTTGGGAGGAGGAACGGGGACGAAGAGAAGAGCGTGGAAGTGGAAAGGAGCGAGTTTAGTCAGACGGCCGAGCGAGGTTCCGTCCGGCGTAGGGTTATCGGACCGAAGAGCCGACGTAAATCTCACGGATAAGCTAACTGCCCTCCCAGTTCGTCGAATGAGTCACTGAAGAGATCCCAGAAATCCGGAGTACCAAAATTGACAACGAAACTAGGCCGCGATTCTTGACCGACATCGGAAGGAGAACAAGCGGTTCGGCTAAAAGGCTTGACCAAATAAGGTCGCATTTCGCCATCAAGTGGGATCGACCAGGCCTGGAGGAGGCGGAGATTGAGAAGGTGGAAGGAAAGCCTGGGAAGCAGCTCGAGCGAAAGTGAGCCCGGCCTACAGTCGGAGTCGGAGACCGGTCGAGTAACTTGTTGAGTCGCACGGGCTTGCTGAATCCGAGAGCGAGTCGTCCCTCGTGTGCGCAACGTTTCCGAGTTCTCTCGATACGATCCACGGTCGTACCTCGATTTCCCCCAAGAAAACCGCGCCGGGGTGCGCGATAAATCGTCCCAAAGCTTCCTATCAAACACCCCCCTAAGACGGCCGGATTTGGGCCATTTGGAAAATTCAGATCCGAATCCGCCAGCTTCCGACAGCGCGCGAAGAGGTTTCGTCCCAACCGAGATCCCGGTGTCCCGACGCGAGGAGCTTCGAGACCTCCACCAAGAGCATCGATCCCACCCCAAAACTTCGCTCCGAAGACCCACCCAAAAGTTCCACCGGGTCCGCCGGAGAAACCAGTCATGAGTCTGAAGGTCGGTCTGATGCTGGTCCTCGCCCTGACGACCGCTCGGGCTGGGAGCAGAGTCACCCGCAGCGACCCTCTGGTCGTCGAGACGACTTCCGGTCTGGTCCGCGGACTCTCCCGCACGGTCCTCGATCACGAGGTCCACGTATTCTACGGAATCCCGTTCGCCAAGCCGCCGATCGGTCCCCTAAGATTTCGGAAGCCGCTGCCGATCGAGCCCTGGCACGGCGTCCTCAACGCCACGACCCTGCCCAACAGTTGTTACCAGGAGCGCTACGAGTACTTCCCCGGCTTCGAGGGCGAGGAGATGTGGAACCCCAACACCAACATATCGGAGGACTGCCTCTACCTCAACGTGTGGGTGCCGCAGAAACTGAGGCTGAGGCACAAGGGCAGCGAACCACCTGTTTCCGACAAGGGTGGAATGCCGATTCTGGTGTGGATATACGGTGGCGGTTACATGAGCGGCACGGCGACCCTGGATGTTTACGACGCCGATCTGATGGCTGCGACGAGCAACGTCATCGTCGCGTCGATGCAGTACCGGGTCGGGGCGTTCGGTTTCCTCTACCTTAACAAGCACTTCGGCAACAGCGAGGAAGCACCGGGAAACATGGGACTGTGGGATCAGGCACTGGCCCTGAGGTGGCTGCGGGACAACGCCGCCGCCTTCGGCGGTGATCCGGACGCCATAACGATATTCGGCGAATCGGCCGGCGGCGGTTCGGTGTCGCTTCATCTGATATCACCGGTGACCCGCGGCCTCGTCAGACGCGGCATCCTCCAGAGCGGCACCCTCAACGCACCGTGGAGCTTCATGACCGGCGAAAAGGCCCATGAAGTGGGCAGAGTACTCGTCGACGACTGCGGATGCAATTCCACCATGCTCGGCGAGAGCCCCGCCAGAGTCATGGCCTGCATGAGATCCGTCGACGCGAAAACCATCTCCGTGCAACAGTGGAACAGCTACTGGGGCATTCTCGGATTCCCATCGGCGCCGACCATCGACGGGGTGTTTCTTCCTAAGCATCCTATTGATTTGCTCAAGGAGGCCGATTTCAAGGAAACCGAGATACTCATCGGTAACAATCAGAACGAGGGTGAGGACATTTTTTTTTTGCGAGGCGTTTTTGGGGGTGGATTAGGGGCGATGATTGCAGGGGCGGGGTCGGTTTCTTTAATCGAATGAAAGAAGCTTACGTGCTTGGTCGAATTAAATCGTTATATCATTGATGGTATTATTTCTTTATTATCTATGATATTTTATTATTATTGTAAGAATGGTAGGAATGATAGTAAAATAATAAAAATGAAAGAAAATAATGCTTACTGGGCGCAGACCGATGGTTAGAAGAGTCAGCGGTCAGTGGTCACAAAGTTAATGTTGGATGTGATTTTTTTTTGCGTCACTTGCGGAAATGTTTTTCTGGTGACTGAGCGGTATGAGAAAGAACTTGAACAGGTTATTTTGTTATTTATTTGTTTTGAGGGCATAAGGGACGAAGGCCTTTTTAGGTGGTTTTTACGTGTACGAGGATAATTGCTGTATGAGATTAGTGCTGCTTACAAAGATGATACACTTTTAACTAGAGATCGGCCTTCGCACTTTATTATTATTAAAGTAATAATAAAATTAAAAAACTTTCAAATTGAAATTTTTATATGACTTATAAAAGTTGCAAATTTTAATTTTCATACGGCTTCGTCATAATGTTCCTTTATTCGTGAAGCTTTTTTTATTATTTATCTATTGTAAGAGCATAAGGAACAAGCCCTTTTTACGTGGTTTTTACATATACGAGAATAATTGCTATGCGAAATTGCTGCCAATTACAAAGATGCTGCACTTTAAACTAGAAATCCGCCTTCGCACTTTATTATTATTAAACTATTTTTATTTTTATTTTATTATGAATACGGTCTAATAATAACTATCAATAATAATAAAAAAAAATCGAAACAAAATCATTTTTACTGAGCGCAAATCGATGATTAGTGGAGTCAGTGCTCAGGGGCCACAAATGTGAATTATTGGATGTGAAATGTTTGTCTTCTCTCGGAACTAGCGTAAATGTTCATCCATTTACCGAGCAGTATGAGAGACAACTTGAAAAGCTCAAATCTACGTCTAATACGTGTTACAAAATATCGCTCCGAGTGCGACCCTCGAGTCCCGCTGGCCCTGAACTCCGATCAAATAAAATAAAATTGAAACAAAATCACTTTTACTGAGCGCAAATCGATGATTCGAAGATTCACTGCTCAGGGGCCACAAATGTGAATTTTTTGTCTTCTCTCGTAACTAGCGTAAATGTTTATCCATTTACCGAGCAGTATGAGAGACAACTTGAAAAGCTCGATTCTACGTCTATACGCGTTACAAAATATCGCTCCGAGTGCGACCCTCGAGCCCCGTTGGCCCTGAACTCCGATCCGCGATATTCCGTGGGACACTGCGGACTATCGTCGGTCGGTTTACTCAACGATAACCGTGTACTCGGCGACGCCAGTACGGAGATAGAGAAGACCGCGGTGTTTCGCTGCAGCGGCGGTGTCGGAGACGTCAGCCAGATGAGTGTAGTGCTTCACCGCTGGGTCTACAGTGTTCCTCCGGCCATTAGTCTCACCCCCTCCCCCCCTCTCGCCCCCGCACCGCCCCCGACGCTCCATTTAAATTAGCCTCGCGTTAGAAATTAATTAATGCGTTTCCGCAGAGAGGCGCGCGCTACGAGAAGTGACAAACGTGCCTCCTCGTCCTGAACTTCTTCCATGCCGTCGCAAAGTAATCGCGATCTTGAGAACCTCCTCATATTCACGGCCCGTTTTTCTTGACTTCTCATTCAGTGTTTTGTTCTCTCGATTTTAAGCGCTTCGCAAAGTAAAACATAATTTCGTAAAATCGGAATATGAAATTTTGTTAAAATAATTTTTTTAAGGGAATACTTCACAAAACGACTTTTGTACTTTTGGAACTAAAAATCACAAATGTTATAAAGTAATGAATAAGGTTTTTTATAAGAGTTTTGAATAATCTTTTCATCAGTCCGTGCGGAAATGGACACTTTTCCGCCCGCTTCGCGTGCGTAAAACCGCCATTTTCGCACCTAGTGATGAAAAATTTCGTAGATCGCTCGTGCGAGACCCTTTTTGTAACTCGTGTGATTACAGCCCTCGCCTTCGGCTCATGCTGCAAACTCACACACGTTAGAAAAACGTTTTTCGCCCTCGTGGAGTAATGTACTATTTCCCCACATGGTTTCCGAAATACATGAGCTTAAAATAGTGTTAATTAGCATCAGCTGCATGTGACGGGGCGTGAAAAGCAACATTCTTTTTAAAAAAATATATATTCGCAGACTACTGTATTCGATTTTTTTTCTAAAATATCATTACAACATTATTAGGGATGCAGTAAAAAAAAAAATAAATGAAGGTTGCGAATAGTGTTCACTTCGCATAAGTTTCGGAGAAATAAGTGGGAATTGCAAACACTTCTGGATGGTATAAAAATCGAAAAAAACAAGCATGTTAAAGGTGCCGAAGAGATTAATTTTGCATAATAATAATTTCAAACTGTTATTAAAAAAATTGAGAAAACATAAACATACGTATGAATGTATTCTGATTTTTTTATACACTTTCAATTTTTTGTTTTTTACATTGGAAAAATGTGTAGAAACTCACAAAATTCAAAGTGAATTAAAAAATTTGAACAACTTCATACGTATTCCGAAAAATGAATGAATCATTTTCATAAAAAAAAAGTTGGGTTTCCGGGAGATTTGTTGAACAATTTTATCTTTCAACAATTTGTTAATAAAATTTTGGAATTATTATGATGCGAAATTATTATTTTCAGCACCTTTGATATGCTTGAGTTTTTAAAAAGATTTTTATACCATCGAGAAGTATTTGCAATTCCCTCTCATTTCTCTGAAACTTATGCGAAGTGAACACTTTTCGCAAGGTCTACCTTAAATAAGTGACAAACTCGTTTGCCAAGGTCTTTTTATTTCCCGTCTTATTAACAATTTTATTTCCACTTCTGTTCCCAAAACTCGAAACGCTTGGTGCGATCGGAAAATTAACACCCAAAAAATTGCGGACCTTTGTGGACAATAAGTTGTTGTAAAAAGTATAAACTTTTTTAACAAACTACTGTGCATAATATCTTTTTTCCTGCGAGAGAAAAAAGAAAAACCACCCGACCGTTTAAAAAAAAATTTCTTGATACTTTATGCCTCACTGGCGTTCTGCACTCGGCATTCTTCTTAAGCACGTTCAGTCTTTTACTATCTCGATTTTACGCGCTCCATGATATTTTCTTCCCTGTTAGAGATGAGAAGGCCGTTTTTTTCCTTTTTTTTCTCTTCATACTTTTTGCCTCAGCGGCGGTTTGTATTCGACATTCTTCTTAAACACGTTCGCCCTGTTATTTTCTTCGCTTGTTTGCCTTGTTCCCCGTGCGTCGCTCCGGTAAGCCTCGGCTTAGCTTGTTTTGGCTTAACCCAGCTTACACACAGAGAGAGAGGATGCGGTGGCGGCAAGGCACACGGTATGCGCGCATCAATAACGAAGCTGCTCAAGGTCGGCCGGAGTGCGCGGGGCGAAACGCCGCACGAGCTTTCACGCCGGGTGCACGAGAGGGATAACAACGCCTCGGGCATCATCCCTTCGAAGCTCTGCTCGGAAGCCCGCGCACAACGGCGTACCCGATCCGGCGTATCGCAGCTCATTCGGACAAAGTACGTCAAAGAGAGACTTTATATGGATAATTAATTATTTTTTCTTCTTTTTTTATTTTTTTAGGTGTTCTGTAGCATGGGCATATCCCCAGATTGCATTTTGCCAACAACACCCAGAAAAAAATGTATTTGACGGCCACGGTTATTTGGTTCAAGTAAAATATTTAGTTGATTTAAATAAATATTTATTTTAATTAAATAAATTCATTTAAGTAACTATTGGTTACTTAAATGTTTTGTTTTAGGTGTCCTGTAGCATGGGCATATCCCCAGATTGCATTTTGTCAACAACACCCAGAAAAATGTTTATCTGACGGTCACGGTTATTTGGTTCAAGTAAAATATTTAGTTGATTTAAATAAATATTTATTTTAATTACATAAATTCATTTAAGTAACTATTAGTTACTTAAATGTTTTGTTTTAGGTATCCTGTAGCATGGGCATATCCTCAGATTGCATTTTGCCAACAACACCCAGAAAAAAATGTATTTGACGGCCACGGTTATTTGGTTCAAGTAAAATATTTAGTCAATAAAAATAAATATTTATTTTAATTAAGTAAATTCATTTAAGTAACTATTGGTTACTTAAATGTTTTGTTTTAGGTGTCCTGTAGCATGGCCTTAGATAGCACTTTGCCAACAACACACACAAACAAATTTATTTATAAATATTTATTTAAATTAAATAAATATTTTACTTGAACCAAATAAACGGTGACCGTCAAATAATTTTTTTTTCTGGGTGTGATTGAGGAAATGTGTAATTAGCGACCGGAGGAATTTTGATGTCGTTCATGACTGTTAAGAATAAAAAGTCAGCTTATAGCAACAGTTGTTGGACTTTTGCTACCAATATGTTGAAATCTCGTGCTAGAAAATATTGTTGCATTATTGTTGTTGGCAACCAAACAGAAAAGCTTGGTGGCAAGCAATTGCCCTCGGTTACCTGTGCTACGGTCGGCTATGTGGGTCGTTATCGGACGAACTTTGAGGGAACAGTGAAACGCTCGACTGCCGCTCGGTGACTAAAAAGGCTTGCACTTTTAACAAACAGTTTCTCGTCCACAATATTTTTTCTTGTTAATTTTATAATTTTTTTTTGTGAAAAAAAGGGATCGTTGACAAGATGTAAAATGAACGGGAAAAGAAATTATGGAACTTTGTGAACGGTAAATGTTTGTTTAATGTACGAACCTTTTTCGATGAGTCAGAAAGTTTTTGAACAGGATTTGAGCGTTTTTTTTTTTAATAGAACTTCCGGAAAATTATTGTGAACAATTTAGCCCTCATTTAATTAAAATGTGGAAATCGTCGAAGTTTGTGGCCGACAAATGTTTGTTTAATGTACGAACTTTTTTCGACGGATCGAGTTTTTAGACGGGTTATGCCCATATTTTACTGGCGTGTCTAGCAGGACATAACAAATTCGCAGCAGGCATTCGCATAACAAATGCGAATGCCTGCTGCGTACACGGTAACAACACTGTGTCCCGTAATTCATCCAAACCGAGGGTAAAGTAATGCGGGCAACTTTAGACGAAGCATCCACTTAGCCGTGTACGAGGAACCGTCGCGTGGTTTTCCTCATCTCCGAATGAGCTCGTAAGCGTGTTTTATAATTTCCGAGTCTTCCGACCGCCAAATTACGTGGCTCGCACCCCTGGAACGTTTTCCCAAGATATTGCCCGAAATAGGTAAAATGTTTAATTCGATTAATATCGAATGCACACCCAGAAAAATAATTTATTTGACGGCCACCGTTTATTTGTTTTAAGTAAATCGTTATTTAAATGAAATAAATATTTATTTAAGTCAAATAAATATTTTACTTAAACCAAATAAACAGTGGCCGTCAAATAAATTATTTTTCTGGGTGCAAAGTCACTTTATATCGAAATCGAACGTTGGAGTTTCGCGCGTTCCGTTCAGGTTTTAAATTGTAAAATAAGACCGAAAAACCTTCGATCTATGTCAATACTCAAGATTCATGCGTTTCGCGTCGCCAAACAAATCTCCGTCGAATGCAAAGTCACTTTACATCAAAATCGAACGTTTGAGTTTTGCAATCTCTGTAGCCGTTTTAAATTGTAGAATAAGTGTCAAAAACCTTCAATCCATGTCAATACTCAAGATTCATGCGTTTCGAGGGGTCAAACAAATCCCCGTCGGATGCAAAGTCACTTTACATCGAAATCGAACGTTTGAGTTTCGCAATCTCTGCAGCCGTTTTAAATTGTAGAATAAGAACCAAAACCCTTCATTATATGTCAAACTCAAAATTCATGCGTTTCGATTACATATTTTTCTTAATCTTCGATGCAAGGATCATTTTTGCAAAACATATCCCAAACATGGCATGCATAATTAATTTTACCAATATTGCATCCATTCGAGACCGCTGTCATTCATTTTTTTTAATCACATTTTTAACTCTAAAGAAACAGTCGATCCTCTTTAAGGAGAGAGTCTCGCTGCGCGCTGACTTCGCATAAGTTCGACAACAATAAGAGAAAATTGCAAGTACTTCTTGATGGTACAAAAATCTGAAAAAATCATATACACTAAAGGTACTGAGAATATTCATTTTGCATAATAATAATTGCAAAATGTTATTAACAAATTCATCAAAAAATTAATTGGTTAACAAATTACCCGGCAACAAATTTTTTTTTTATGAAAATGATTCGTTTATTTTTCTGAATACGTATGAATTT
>JAPYZC010002727.1:0-13804 GCA_030522665.1 Ichneumoninae sp. A BG-2022a | reverse complement strand
TATAGTCAGAGAGAGAGAGAGAGCTCGAAGGCGAAGAGGCGAAACGGCGACGGCATCACGAATGGGGGGTAAGGGCATCTCGGGCAAATTGGTCCGTCGACGCTAATGGAAACTGCGTTACAGCGTCGCTTTAGCCGTATTGTACAGGCTCGTTGTTACTATCGCTTAAGGTATATAAAGCTTTCCTCTTAATGTTCCACTCTAGTCACTAGCTCCCTCTGTACTCTCCGTACATTGCAAGAGCGGGATCTCGATATTCCGTTCAGTCTTAATGGGAAACTCCGTAGCGACGAGAATAGAGAGCAGCTTGCTCCAGCCACCCTCACTCCGTACGAAAATAAAATTCTCCCAACAGAGATCGTACCTTAGCAAAAAAGTGTGCCGACGCCCATGAAAATTCAACGGAAACTGTGCATATATGGCAAACACAAAGTCCGTGAGCGGTACAATATGCAGAGTTGGGAAAAGTGAGATTTTTCTATAGGCCAAGATAAGCCGAAGTGTAATGAAATTTCTCGCCCTTCGTCACGCTTGAATTTTCACTCGATTTCCACGAAGTTTCATCGATTTCGGTGGCCTCGCAGAGGGGGTGGGGAAGATCCAGCCGAGCAAAGCCAAGCACGAAGCTAGACCGAGAGGAGATCTAATTAAAAATTGCTGCGGGTTGGAGTACGGAGAGAGCTTCTTCGTACTCTCCAACACCGCTGATGCTGCTGCTTGGTTCGGGTTTTTTTTTTTTTTTTTTTATCGAGGGCTAAGTACATTAAAGGCTAGATTAAATTACAACGGAGCACGCAATAAATGTTTGGTAACTACTATTCTTGAAAACTCCTTGGAGAACCCTGAACCACCCTTGGCCAACCATCTTTCTCCTCGTCGAGTCAGACTCGTACGATATAATCTATATAGTCCTGTCTTTTTCTGGTTCTTCTTAGTCCTCCTATCGCTATCGTCATTCGTTCTTTCTCACTCAGCGTTTTTTTTTATTCCGTTCCCACCGCCACGACGAAGCCCCACTCGGACGCGCTCGCGGGCTAAACTTCGTTCGGGGGAATGTACTTAAAAAACTTTCGGCCTTCCGCTCGTTTAACAAAAATGAATTAGCTCTCGAGGCCTTCCTTCAACCCTACCCCCCTCCCCACCACTCTTTACCGTGAGACGAATTTGTGTAAGCAACCTCACCGCCTGACGAGAGGGAGCTTCGATTCTCTTTTCCTCTCTTCCCACGTGGGTTTGGCTTTTATTTTTCACCTCGCTCACTTTTCAACTCGTTTGCAGGAGTATATAAGAAAGTGGTTGCTTTCCACTTCGACCTTTAAGGAATCTCAAGAAAATTTCAAGTGTTGGCTTTTCCGGACATAGGGCTTTAAAGAAGCCATGCCCTCAATACTCACTTCCACGTGACTATTACCGAAGTCTCGAAAAAACTAATCGATTTTACGTCCAGGACTATACGAAGAATAGTCGCGACAATGGATCCAACAAAAATTCTCCAAGCCATCCAGAGTTCACTGTAACAAACAGTTAATCTCGAATCTAAGTTTGTTCTCGTGAGAGGACATCTTGTAAGCTTATAATTCCCGTATCGTAATGGTTTTTCCCGCAACGGAGTTCGGAGTTTTACGAACTGACGAGGTTCGAGGCTGCTTGGAGCTCGAAATAGACTCGCTTTTCCCCGGAGCTCTACTGGGTCACCACTCAACAACTAAAAGACACGTGAAATCCAAAATCCTCGAAAAGAGCAGGGTCTGCTACCGAATTCCAAAACAAGTGATTATAAACTTCGAACAAGCTTGAGCTCCCAAGAGAACTATTTCCTTTTTCAACCGCTCTTCGTATAGGATAGTAAAATTGGAAATTTAAAGACAACATTGCAATTTTAGAAATTGTAAAACACACATGACATACAATATTCTCGAAAAGAGCAGGGTCTGCTACCGAATTCCAAAACAAGTGATTATAAACTCCGAACAAGCTTGAGCTCACAAGAGAATTATTCCCCTTTGCAATCGTTTCATACGAAAGGGAAATTGAGAATTTAGAGATAACATTGCAATTTTACAGATTTTTAACGCAATATAGACGCGACAGCCCATTTTCCAGTCGATAAAACAGCCTATACCCCGAATGTGAGTATGGAAGGTATATGGACGTTTAAATGCAAAAAGGTACAGTTAGTCTTTCAATCCACATGTGCCTGTTGAGCTTTACTTTCGACGGTCCATTAACGGCCCATCGGCATACGCTGGTAAGCCCGAGAGCCGAACCAACGGACTAACAAACAACTCCGTATTCGTTATCTTTGAGCACTCGACGCGGAGCGGTTTTGCTGCTTGGCAGCTTTTTCCCGGTCGCGCGGACGGCAATCTGATCCTGATGCTTCTTGACGTGGAGCTCCCCCCCCCCACCCCACCCCTCCTTCTACACTGACGTCGCGATGGTCGAGGCAAAACTCCATTGTTAACGGCGAAATCGAGACACTCGAAGCTGCAGACACTGGACAAAATGGAATACCACAGAATTTTCCGAAAGAACAATTGAAACACTGATGATAAGAATTGGGTGGTCTGTAAAGCAGAATACGCGAATCTTTTGAGTTTTTTTCTCAAACGGCTTAAACAAGGATAGTCCCGAAAACTATTGAAATTTATGTTTTTTTCTATGCCGAGTGACGCGTGTCTTAAGGACCCAGTCAAGATTATATTTCAAAAGAAATTCTCCTCTCCTTTTTAAATGTAAACCATTTCAATGATGAGTCTTCGGTGATAAGGTTTAAGGGTGTCGCATTTTGCTTCGAAACTTACTTCTTCCAGAATGTTCAGATAAATTATTGTGAATTTCATTAAATTAAAAAAATAAAATAAACAGTCAATTCATCACTTCGGAGTCATCCACACTTAAAAAATAAGCGTGATGTCAAACATGTTAAAACTACTCACAACACACATATTACATGTGTTGTGCCATCTAAATGAATTAATAAAATACGTGTTGGTCGGCTTGCGTATTGAATCAACACACTTGCACTGCATCTTTCCTGTATTCTCTGGGCAACACACTTCTTAGTGTTTGGTTACAGAACACGTTTATTGGAATCCACGTTATGTGTATTGTTTCAGCGCGTTTAAGGCCGAATAACTCACTTGGTGTGCAGGTACACACTAGGTATACTACACACACTTCAAAAAGGAAAACACTACGAAAAGAACACACTTGCATATGCGTTTGAATCGATCGCAATGTGGCGGATTCGTATATCGCACGGCACGATCATCGACAGGCCGAAGAATATTTTCAAGCGTTACACGTGCGAATTTGAAACTGCGTCGGATAATCAGCTAAGGGGTAACGTTTACGAATTGGAACTCTTTCCAACATGTATTTCCAAAGCATCCTGTCGTCGAACTTAAAGAAGAAACTGCACATATTTTTCATGTGGAGAGATATAATGATGTTTAGATTGAAGATAAATCATTGTAATTAATTTATAACACTCTGTAATGTGCGATTACGTATTTAAAGAATAAAGACTATTTAATTTAATGCACATTCTTTTAATATTTGCTTGTAATGTACATACTTTATGATGTGTTGCGTGGTGGGAAGAGAGGTGAACACACATGGAACGGTGTAAAAAATAACTACGTCAATGCGTTTAAAGTGTGTTGAAAGAATGCACGTAAAGCGTGTAAAATGTACACACTTGGACATATGTTGAGAATCAACACACCATGAAGCATGTAAAAAGTGACTACACGATTTACACTCGTAAAGCGTGTTGAAACAACGCGCTTGTTTTTAGAGTGCGAATGGCTTTCATTTCTCAGCTTCCTCGCTTCGCTCCGTCCTCTTCTATACAATGATACGATGAAGCATCAACGAAGTAGCGAAGCAAACGAGGGTGTTGGAGAAGGGTTCGCGATTTTCACACCGTTCCATTATCGCCAGATTTATCTCAGTTTCGCCCGATTGAGTTGCTTCCGTGGTCGCGAGTTAAAACACACTTTAATCGAGGCACACGTTATACCCAAAATAAATTATATATATATTTACAGCGTACATTTGATATGGTTATTCTTGTCGTTCACGCGAGGACGGTACCGAAATAAATGTCACGCACGTATTTATGAAGGAAATTAACATTCCTTTTATTCTAAGAACTCAAAATTATACACTCGCGTGGAACTTATATATATAAAGAAACTTAACAATTTCTAGTCTTTGCCTTGCTGATTTTAATTTAACTTAAGGCGAGGCTAAACCCGTGCGACGAGAGCCCGAGTGCGAGAGAGACAGCGCCATAGGGTTCCTGTGAGAGCAAGCGAGAGGGGGTTCAGACTCCCCTTAAAACGCGTTGTTCTAGCGGTCGCACGGGACCCACACTTGATATCGGTCATTCAGTTCCGCTCGCTTTCGCTAACCTGAGTAGACTGTCCCTCTTCGCAGGTCCTATGTTCGAGAGAGGATCCGCTCCTCTCCCTTTCGACTTTTCAAAACTCTCATTACGTTGTCGCCGTTTTCGTCGTTCGACTTCCGAGCAAGCGCTCTTAAATCTGACGCTAACACGTTATACCTCATATTTTTTTGGACTGATTATTGTATCGAAAATAAAAATGATTGTAAATAAACGTAACTTCGAAGACTCTGGTTGAGACTGTAGTGCATCGAAATTACGCGAAGGGGAAAAAGTCATGACGGACAATTTATTACCGGATAAGTCACGAAATCACTATAAACAGTGTTACGATGAAATCCTCAAATAGCAAAAAGTACGGCAAACCACGTCGGTTTCAGAGGAAGGATGAAGAGTTTTATTTACAAGCGTTTTTTTCGGGAGGTCGTCGCCTCCCGAAACCCCCACCGACGGTTTGCCGAGAGCTCCCCGGGGAGCCCAACTCGTGAGAGTGTGAGGGAGAGCGCAACACTATTGGTTTCTCCTTTCGAGTCAAAGTCGGGCAACCCTTTACACCGGGGACGGAAACCTCGCCTGCTTACACTATAGCTTTATGGTTATAGACGATCGCTGTTTACGATATTCGGCGCGGTTATTCAAGGTTATTTAGTCGCGGTTAAACATTTATAAACTGTCAATGAAGTATTTCATTACCTACACGGGTTTTATTCTCTCACAATATTAATGAGTCGATAAGACGATACAATTGGTTTCACATTTAACACGCGTATAAATTAAATAATTATCAGTAGAATTAACGTACTTGAGACTTTTATTTATAATAATTGAAGACACAGTTCCTACTAAAAAGCCGTACATGCTATGAACTCTGACTTTCAATATAGCTGGCTTCGATGAGTTAATAGTCGTATAGTCCGACGTTGTCCGTACAACGGTTCGATATTAACTGAACTGAACTGATTACTTTTGACAGCATTATACACTCATCCTTATATACTAAATCTTCCCCAGTAACGAAAGATGTGTTAACGACAGAATCGAGGCATTTGGTGGTAAATGCCCCCGTTTTACACGGCATGCAATTTCCCCCCGTTTTACGTTAGCTGTAGCCTCCCGTGGTCGAGGGTGGGTTTCTTACGTATGACAATCGATACCGAAATATACATATAAAGCGAGTATAATCCCGAATAGACACTTATACTATAATATTTATGGTTACAGAGATGTAAAAATAATTATGTAAATATATTGCACCATCGACGTTTAGCGAAGTGATTGCTATTATTTTGGCTCCGCAATGCACTTTTTCTGTCAATCGACGAAGGGTGCGAGTCGGTCGCACTCTCCTTCAGCCTGTGTTGATGTGGTACTCACTTCCGAAACGTGCGACCAACTTGACAACTTTCGTCCAAAGTCCGCTTTCACGCACTTGTATTACAAAGTACTATTGTTAAGTTCAATACTAATATATTTGGTGCATTTACTTGATTGATTCAGCAATGTTTGTTTTTTTATCAAACAAATCGTCACTACCCGTGTGCTTTTCGAGGGTGATTAACCCTACGCATAAACTTAATTGTTTACGCATGAAGAAAGATATAAGAGATTCCACTGTACTTTGAGAGATCTTTTTAGAGGGATGACTTGGCTACACGAGAGTCCTTCAAGATTGAAGTTGAAGTGATACTGCGGTGTATAATCCTTCCGAGTAGGGAGACGACTCGCGGCAACCGCTTGTTTTTCTGTACTTCTCTCGCTATTAGTCGTGCGTTTGTATTCGCGTCAAGAGCTCAGGCGGGACGACGAATTTTCATGAGGTTTTGAAGGCACTGTGCAAAACCGTACGGGTGAACCGACGACGACGCCAGGGTCGACGAGCGGTATGGGGGTCCGTCTCTCCCTCTCACACTATTTTTCTCACTCTCTCTCTCTCTCTCGTGCCTCGGTTTACCGGATGGATTAACTCGAGGGTTTGTCGAGAAAGTTCTTAATATCCTAATGAAAACAGAGGGGTTCGTGCTGGCAGTTCGCGGCCAGCACCATTCCTCCTCCTCCTTCTCTCCCCCAAATCTCGTCGACGAGAGGACGAGTTCGCGGTGGCAGCCCCTCTGCGATACTACCCAGTGCCGCAGGTTGAAGGATTTAACTAATACCTACGACGACTGTCGACCAACCTACGGGCTCCTCCAGTTCCTCGCTGGTGTGCATAAGCCGACGAAATGGAACGAATTGTGTAGGTTTAATCGGGAGGATCGCAGTACCCAACCCTTCACAATCCGCAAATCTCTCCATCCTCTTTGCCTCGTAGTCGCAAAACGTGAAAACCATCATTTTTGCACGTGATACATATTTTCCCTCTTCAGCTCTTCACAGCAGTTTTCCGTGAATATGGAAGCTGAAGTTTGGACTTCCGAAATTTACAAAAATGTGATGTTCTTCCATTGCTTTCCCGTGATAAAAATTGCATATTTGCCTTCAGGGTTGCCCATAGGTATTAACATGTGCTCCGCAATAGCGTAGAGGAACAGAGAAGGAAGGTTATCTTCGCATCGGCCCGGCGATACATCTCTCGATTTATGCATTTAGGGGTTGAACTGAGCGCCGTCGAAACACCCGGTCGACGTCGGTATTCTAGTCGGGGCGGGAGAGATTTAGGGGTTTCCTGGCAGTATGGAACCGGTGGAAATGAGGCCTGAAATGTGCCTGAGGGATCCAGCGAAGGGCGGACATGTTAACGGATAAGGCGAGCCTCACACCGCATTACGATCTCTCGGATGGTGGAACAGTATGATAGAGATAACGGGAGGAGAGAGATACATCCCTCTCTCGGTTGATGACCGAGCGATTATCGCTTGAGAGCAAAATGGTGTAGTATCTTGTACTCAATTATTATCTGCGTTTATATATATGTATGTATATATAAATTATATATGTATATCGTGCACCGAAGTTATGGTCGATAATCTATATTCTATAACGAGTAAGTTCGTTAATTTTCCCACCGGTTTTGACGAGCGTAGTCGGAAAAGATAGGGAGAGCGGTGGCCGGGGAAATAGAGGAATAACCATGGGGATTCACGAGTTGCACCGTTCATTCTCCGCGTCTATGCTTCGTTATACTGAGGCAATTAAGCATCGTTATTTCGTTAATTAATACAGCACAGAGATCCTGCAGGGCTATATGCCTTCTCCCCCTCCTCCATCCGCCCCCAATCCCCCGTTTGCAAAACTCACTCGATCGTAGACCAGCGAAACGAGTAACCCAGGAAATTCCATATCTCTCCCGCAGTCGATTCCGAGGCACAGCTCTCGTTTTACATGACTAAATATCACCGGATATGTATATATGTACCGGGTATGTATGTATATACATACATATCTGTACCGGCAAACATCAGCGATGAACAATTGTTCGCGGATATGAATCGTACGCGACTGTACCATAATGCACCCTCATATTTATACGTTTCGGTAACTGAAGAACCGTGCCCATGGTACATGAATACTGAAGTCCGACGACTCTCCAATTATCCAACGCCACATTACACAGCGGTGTTCTCTTCATAAAAGCATAGGATTGCCATAAAAACGGTGAAAGAATGCTCAAACACTGACAAAATTATTATTCATTTTCCCGGATCAAAAATCAAACACATAAATGTAAATACTCCCAATCAATTGTCAATAAAAATATGTTTCAAATGTATTCAACAGCAATGAAAAATTAATATTTATACATCGCCAGTGCGCAGCACGAAATTTTATAACGTAAGCGTACACTTCAATTTTCAACAACTTGGGGGCGAGTGGGGTAAAATGAGAGAGTGGGGCAAAACGGTACAGTGAGGGCAACACTCTATGTTTCAACAATTTTTGGATGCGTCATTTTGTCCCAACGATACATCCGGATTTTCAACCCCGTTTTGTCCCACGGACCACCATTGTCACCATCCAAAAGTTATGATACAATTGCATTTCGTCTCATTATCCCGTTTTGCCCCGCTCTCCCCTATTTCAATTGATTAAGAATTCCTAGAATGTAAAACAATGATAAATTATTCTTTGCGTGTCGCTTCTTCATGGCGAAAGCCTCCTTTTTTATCTTTCTGCACCGTTACTCATTCATGTCCAAGTTTTTCACGACCGGTGCCCACTGTGTAAGAGTATTCCTCAATTTTTCAAAATGTTCCGAAGCACTTACGGAGTTTCATACAAACGCCAAGCACCGCCAGAGCCAGCGAATCTTAAATCCGGTTCGATTCATAAACAGCATACAGTTCGACCTCATGAATAAATAGGGCATTGAACGATTGAAGCGACAATACAGTGAAATAAGTACATGTGAAATCTCGGACCGTCAACGGCACGTGGTCATTGCGGGCTTGGACGACAATGGAACATCGTCGTTCCCGTAACCCTCGAATCCCACGTGACTCCTTGTCGGGAGCCGGGGGTCAGAGGATATGACGAGTCCACGAACGGGACTCCCGCTCCCCTTGCGATTGAGATGACACGTGACATCGTAGGCTATGAACGCTGGATGACCAAGCCATTGCTGCACGACAGCAACGATGCACTTTGCCCTACGTATCGAATCGATAGTTTCACCGCGTCAGTGAGTGTGTGCGTGCACGCATACGCGCGCACACACACACCGATATACACCCCGATATACATCGGGGTAGAAGGTTTGCTCGCTTGCTCACCATCAAAGCTGTACTCACGTACGTCGAGGTACTTTAGGATAATTTGATGCGGGGGCGCGCGTGCTCTCGTCGCGTGTCCCGAGAACTGTTCCTCTCCCCCCCCCCCTTCTCTCTCTCTCTGTCGCTCTCTATCTGTCGTATTCGCTTGAAAGACAAATCGATTATATACGTGGCAAAAAAACGCAAAGTAACAAAAAAGACACAGTCAAAAGAGAAGCAACGAATGGGGGGAAAAGCCACGAAACTGCTACACAGAGAGCACGCGAATATTCAGAGATTTTTGTGATTTTTTCGGCAAAATTGAAGAGGGTATATAATTCTTAGTGCAAATTCATATTTTTTACTTAAAACTCGATAAACACACCGTTTATGAACCATGACAATATTCTCAGTATTTTTATATTAAACTACATTTCACGACGACAAAAATGATATGGTTATGTTTGTTGATACCATTTTCTTTGTGGGAGCTAGGATTCTCCAAATATTTCTTTTTTTTATTTTTTTACCGAAATCCTAATGAAAATGGAAATCTGAAAAAAATTACAAATCCTTTTTTTAGTGCACACGTCAAGAGAAAAATCGCAGCTCATTTGAAGTCGGTCCGGTTTGAGTTCGTGTGATTTACCTTGGAATGCCCATATGCTTTGAAACATCGGCAGCAGCTGCAAACACATACTACTCTTATACGGTGATGTAGATGTAATAAAAGAATAAAACTCAAAAGATATTGTTGTCTAAATTATTATTTGCGATAATTATAATTTTAAACGTTGACGTTTCCATCGAATGAAAAAAAGACGAAAAACAATTACTGCAACTATCATTCATCAATTGAATGTATTAAGAAAAAAGCTGTAGGGTAAAAGTGGGGAATATGGCCCGGTCCATATATCATTGATTAAGTGTTAATCGAGGTGGTCCATATTCACCACTTTTCCCCTACTCACATACGTCGCGTGTCCCGAGAACTGTTCCTCTCCCCCCTTCTCTCTCTCTCTCTCTCTCTCTCTGTCGCTCCCTATCTGTCGTATTCGCTTGAAAGACAAATCGATTATATACGTGGCAAAAAAACGCAAAGTAACAAAAAAGACAGAGTCAAAAGAGAAGCAACGAATGGGGGGGGGGGGGCGGGGAAGCCACGAAACTGCTACACAGAGAGCACGCGAATATTCAGAGATCTTTTTTTTCTCTGTAGTTTCACCCTCGCAGTCTCTCTATTCGCCGCAGGGAGTTTGAAAGCACGCAAAAAAAACTCAATAAAATCTCCAGTGCAACTTTAAACTACGAAAACAGTATCGACGCACCCGACGAATAGCCCTTCGTATTTAATTTACCAATGAGCGGAACGTTTTTTGATGGAAATCTCATTTATTGATTTACGATTTGCATGAATTAGGGTAGCGATTGGTATGCGCGTAACAGAGGGTTCACGGTGAAAGCCCGTACGATTTACCGTATACTTTCATACCATCGAACCCATCGTTCGTAAAATCTGTCCCATTACGGAAATTTTATGAGTTCAAGCAATGAATAATCCACGAATCGGGTTGATACAAAGAAACACAAAACGTGTTGCGAAGAATGTATACAGAACAAGGATTTGCAGTCGTAAGCCCGTGGTTTTGAGGAGTACTCGCACGAATTTGCCATTGTCTCGCGAAAAATATGATCGATCGAGCACACCATCCTGCCCCCCCCCCCTCCTCCCCCTGTGCAGCCCGAACGCGTGAGCAACCCTTTGTTGCTGGCGCAAACAGCGAAGTCGAACGGAATGAAGAATAGAAAAAGAGAGGAAACGAGTATACAGTTGAAGAGAAAAAGGCGAAGGGGAGAGTAAGAGAGTGTCTCGTATAGATGAGGTATAGATGAGAGAGTAAGCGAATGGACAATAGCCCGAACAAATAGAAGCGGGGGAAACTACCCTCGTGGACACGGCTTGCTGGATATTTGGCTTGGTTTTACATACATTACACAGGCTAGCATTCACTGGGATAGCCGTAGTACGTTCCATATAAAGCCCCTCTACTCTTCGTGTTTGTACTATACCAGCTAGTTTTAACGTTGCACACGCGACCGAGAGATGCACAGCAGCGGAAACCCTTGAGCGAGTGCCACTTTAGTACGCCTCGTCGTGCTCGCAACGCTTCGGCATGTACACGCGTTATCCGGTCGTACCTTACACAAACTTCATTGCACTTGTTATCGAATCTAATTCTTCCTATCCTCGAGATCAGCTCGAGAGACTTTGCCGTTGTAATTCATCAAGTACCTATACGCAGAAAAACATACTGCACAATTGTATTAGAATACCGAAAGCGTGATTGAATTGATGAAGCGAGTGAAAATATACACGAATATAAAAATCAATTCTTCTTCCGGTATAAATAATGGCAAATTTTCAAGTTCGGGGTTCTTTACCGTTTTTATTTAGAAGCAAAAAAATGGACTGCTCTATCAACAACCATTAAACATCTTTTGAACTGCCGGCATATCTTTAATTATTTCCTGTAGCCATTTATTATTGATATCGATATTGTTTTTAAAAATATATTAAAAATATATTAAATATATATTTAATCCCTTCGGTAGCAGAAGTGCGTCGATGCGGATAGTATGTTGACGCACTATTGCGTCAATGACAACAAAGGGCTTAAGGTACCGTTAAAAGGGCTTAAGATACCGTTAAAATATAAAAGATCCTTCCCTATGTTTTTTTTGTGCAATCCACAGATTGCGAGGACATTGTGAGTTACAACAAATACCGTCTCATTCGAGCTACCGGCATACGAAGAAGAAGAAAAAATTGTAGAAGTTTCCGAAAGACTCAGCAGTGAGGACGAAAGGTGACGGTTGGCCCGATTCTCAACGGCGCCGTCGTCGAGTGCAGCGGAGGAGTCCTTTCGACCAGGCGCGAAATGAGAGTGGTCGAGCTGGCGCAAAGAGAATATCCGTGGTACCGACCAGGATGGAGGAGGGGGGTGAAAAAAGCAAAGGATGGGAACTCGAATGAAAAGTGGTTTCGTGGCCTCTGGGTTTCTTGCTTCAGCGATCCCTGAAACCCCCTTCCTACCCCATTCTCTTATTTCTCTCCTGCTCGTCCTCCGCGGCAGTGTCGCCCTTTGAACCGGGCCGCAGCTGTACTGCAGTCCTGAAAATTCAGCGCGTACCTTTTGTTTTCGCCCATCTGATAAACGTCGCAGACGAGTAGAAACGGGTAGAGAAGAGACCGAGCTCGCCCAGGGTGAAAGAGAAAAGTGCTACGCTGTACGATGTGAAACTCAAATGCATTCGAGCTCCGTCGCACTCTAGAAGTGTGTACGGGGGGATAATATCTTGTGTCCTTAATGCTTTGGGCAACGAGATACGAGCGAACCCCCAGCGCGGGGGGGCATCCATGACCCCGAGCGGTAAAGTATTCTAACCGAAAGGACTATTTGGATAATTAAAGTCTACGAACGGAGACACTTATTTGAACTCTTTTGAAAATCAAAGTTCAGATACAAAATTTATCGAGATGCTAATAAATTAGTATTTCTGTACAGTCAAACCCGAGGCAATATTCGAACTGAAATCACTAAAAAAAATCCCAATAAGAACCTCTCAACGAGGTGGAACGAATTCCTCGCTCGTTCGACAGTGAAATTCACCGGTACACGAAATGACGAACGTCGCTGTTAACTCGAAGAGCCTGACGCTATCGTCCATCCGGGAGTAAAATCGTTCGGTCTCCCCATATGCCCGTTGGTCGCAACTGCGAACCCATTCCCTCGCTCGTATATCGAGCCAACGTATCGTACGCGCAGAGTATCGCAGGATTGCTGTGGCTCCGGTTTGGAGTACATTTTCTGCCTCGCTAGTAAAATTCAATGACACAACGCGCGTGACTCCGCCTGAGTCCGCGTTGTAAAAAAAAAAAAAAAAAATTGGAACGTTCTCGTGTACTGTGTAGCTATGGAGTATGTATATGGGGCATTCCACGGTAAATCACACGGTCTCAAACCGGGCCGACTTCAAATGAGCTGCGATTTTTTTCTATTGATGTTTGCACTAAAAAAAGGATTTGTGATGTTTTTCAGATTTTTATTTTCATTCGGATTTCGCTAAAAAAATACAAAGACGAAAATATTTTTCAAATTCGAGCTCCCACATGTAGATAAAATGTTTTCTACAAATATAACCATATCATTTTTTTCGTCGTGAGACGTACTTTAATATAAAAATGCTAAGAATATTATCATGGTCATACACAGTGTTTTTATTGAGTTTTAAGTAAAAAACATGAATTTTCACTAAGTATACCCACTTTATTTTTGGCGATCAAATCACAAAAATTCTTCGTCGAAAACCGGAAATTTTAAGCCTAGAGCGATAGTGGAGAAATAATAACTTCACATAACAAAAAAAAATTGAAATTTTCATATGGCTTCCTCATAAAAGTTGAAAATTGAAAAGGTGAAAACTGAAAGATGAAAGTTGAAAGTTGAAAGTTGAAAGTTGCATTTTTATATTAATTCCTCATAATGTCTCTTTATTTGCAAAGCTTCCTCTATGAAGAAGCATTTACTATATGTTTGGCTTCCTCATAGAGGAAGCTTTGCGAATAAAGGGACATTATGAGGAATTGATATAAAAATTTCAACTTTCAACTTTCATCTTTCAGTTTTCACCTTTTAACTTTCAA
>JAPYZC010002726.1:0-18989 GCA_030522665.1 Ichneumoninae sp. A BG-2022a | reverse complement strand
GTGGGTCGGGGTGGGAGCTTTTCACATCGTCATAAAGTACACTTTGAAGAAGATTCACTCGATGCCTCCCGGGAATGTAAGTAGTAAGGAGCAAGAGGAGGGGGTGGGGGGTGGAGGGGGAGGTAAGTTGAGAAAGCGGAGAGGAGAAAGCGGCCGTGGAAACAAAAGAATAAATGAGATGAGAGACAAAAGGATCGGTAGAAAGAGATAATGCCAGATTGCCAGGGGATTTGGTGAAATGGGCGAGGGGGTGGGGGGTGGGGGGTGGAGGACGCGAGTAAATGTGTCCACAATCTTCGAGAACCGAGCCTCGCTCTCTCTCCTCCGTTTGGTCCCCCCGAGCAATTTCTCGTTTTGTAACTCGCGAAAGTAGATAAAACGAAATAAACACACAAAAGGCACTCTGATTTATCTGTTGGTAGTTGTCGGAGAAGTGGGCATTCTCGAGAGGGAACGAGAAACAAGTGAAAAATCAATATTTCGTCCAGTCGCAATCACGATGCTTAACTGTGCGAAGTCGATACCAGGGATACTCGTTTTGGAGTGAACAATAGGGAGACGAAAAAATAAGAAAATAACATTTAAAAAATAGCCATCAATGCGGCAAAACTTCGCTCGTCGAAGTTCGCCGTCTGAATGAAGCCGGAGTAATCGTCGCTTCGTGCAACGAGTTTTGTCGATTAATCGCGTTCGAACTTTTGCTCCGTTCGAACGGAATTAACCCTTCACGTGCGAGATCGGGAGATTCGAGCGACTCGGCCGGGATCCGCGGATTCTCACATTGCGCGGTTTAAAAATCGCTGGATCTCAAAAAATATTAATGATGTCGAAATTTGAGACGCCTTCAATCGGACACTCGTTCAATATTACGGAAATAAATCGTGCACCGCAAAAAATGTTACAAACGTTTACAACTTCCTTTAAGTGTACACCACAAATACCTAACACTTGCTTACGGAGCGAGATTTTTAAGTAATCGTTGGTTTTTATTTTTTTCATAGAACAAAAATCAACGATTACTAAAAAAAATCTGAAAAAATTCATACGTATTCAGAAAAATAAACGAATCATTTTAAAGTTTTGTTGCCGGGTAATTTGTTAACCAATTAATTTTTTGATGAATTTGTTAATAACATTTTGCAATTATTATTATTCAAAATTAATCTTCTCAGTGCCTTTAGTATACATGATTTTTTTCAGATTTTTACACCATCAAGAAGTACTTGCAATTTTCTTATTTTATAATTTTATTGTTGTCGAACTTATGCGAAGTCAGCGCGCAGCGAGACTCCCTCCTTAATTATCGGATCAAACACTGTACGTCGCTATTTCCCTACACTACAAAACGTTTAGGTATTCGATATGTTACACATTAGTAAGTTTACAACATTTCATTGTAACACTCGCTAAACGTTACAACTATAAAACATAACACGTCCAATATATTCCACGCTCACATATCCCACATGCGTAGGGGAGAGCGGGGCAAAATGGGACAGTGGGGCAGAACGGAGTACTGGGACCAAAGACAATTTTCCAATGACTTTAGGGACAGTGCCGTTGATGGTAAGTGGGGCAAAACGGTGTTGAAAATCCGGATGTACCATTGGGACAAAATTGGGCATCGAAAAATTATAGGAAAATTGAGTTTTCACCCCGCTCTCCCGTTTTGCCCCACTGTTCCATTTTGCCCCGCTCTCCTCTAAACGTACTCGGGAGCAACCTTACACCGTCGGGATGGAAAGGCACCCTTCGAGAGGCGCATTCGATGAACGCCACTGTTATTTTCCGGGTAAAACGAACCACATGGCAGTTTGCCATGTGATTAACAGACAACAGTTGGTTCATCTTTCCTGCAGAATAACAGTGGCGCTCCTGCAACGCCTTTCTCGAATGCTAACTTTCCTCTCTGTCGGTGTACACGGAGAGAAGAATACGAGGATAATCACCCGACTTAACATACCAGTCGAATAATATACCGGTTTTCTGGCGACTACACTATATGTAGCTGCGTTTCTACTCTGCGTGTGGTGTTATGTGCTGGACGAAAGATAGCATATTATACCGTTGTTGTGAACTCTCTCCAATTTAGTAATCCTCTCAATGCATATGGAGACCGGAGAAATGAGTGAGTTTAACAATACTTATAATTTTGCAGTTTTACGGTATGCTTTGAAATCAGGAATATAGATCGATGGTGATCTATACAATTATCGGTATGTATATGAACGAGCATACGCGTTTATTACTCTTAGCTATGAGTTCCGATAGGTGGAAGAATCTAGTACAGTATTAGAATACAACCTAAACGCACGCGTAAATATATAAATAACCGTGTGATGAATTTGACGATACGATATGGCCATTTTCGTAAAATTTGCGGCGATTTGAGCACAACATGTATGGAAATGATTCCCGCATAATTCATTTTCACTCAACAGTATTGGGAGATTCCTCAAACTGTTGGAATATTTTTAGTTTACTATGCTGTTTGGGTTTTTCTCCCATATTTTTATAGGGCCTGTAACCAAAAAATTCTCTCCGTGTAATATTGCTCGCGCGTAAGCTTACACACATTGCACGTGTAATTTAAAGTTGTAAGTTGTAAGGTTTAGCAAGTATTACAATGAAATCGTGTAAACTTGCTAATGTGTCACATATCGAATACGTGAACTTTTTGTGGTGTAAGGAAATGACGAAGTACATTGTTTGATTCGATTATTGAGCAAATGTTATATATTTGCGGTCTACACTTGAACGAAGTTGTCAACGTATGTAACATTTTCTGAAGAGTACGATTTGTTTCCGTAATAACAAACGACTGTACGATTGATCAGTGTCTGATCGAAGGCGTCTTCGAAATTCATAAAAAACATTCTTCAAAGAGTGATGTTCACGATGAAGTATTTGTGTAAAATAATATTTTTATTCACAATGTACAGTGTACTATTGTCATTCGAGATTCATATTTACATCTCAGATCGCGGAGCCGCCCTGCGTACATTGACAAAAATAAATAGTTGGATTAAGCATATGCGCGGTGACACGCGTTCAAAGGTGTATTTTGTTGGTCCAACAAATATGTTTGTTTCAATCGACGAATTTCGAATGAATTGAAGCAAATAATCGTTTAACAAAGCTTTATTTGTACCAAACAAATGACAACTTTGATCGTATGTCACCGTGACTTTTGTTTAATCCAACAAATTTTTTTCTCAGTGTAGTCACGCTCTTCGCGAGGCTCCCGTAAGTGAAGGGTTAACCGTTCGAACTTTTGTTCCGAAATAAAAAATTGCTAGTCTGTTTATTGTGTGTATCTCGTCTCTGAAAAATCTCACCGTTTAGAACGTGAACGAGTACGGTTTTCCAGTTGGCATTGCTGGGATGACATGTGTAGCGTCCGCTGTCCGCAGGTTGGGCCCGCTGAACGAGGAGGTACGAGGTGGTAATCTCGCCCTTTTCCGTGATCACGGAGACCCCGCCCCTCGGACTGTCGTAATTAATCTCCTGGGGGCATAGATGGTCGGGCTTGAGACGCGGGCGTGGATTAATAACAGGCGCGGGGGGCGCGAGCGCGGGACACCATTATGATCATTGGTTTCTGGTACGGTAATAACGTGCAATTCCGGTCACCGGATTCGAGAAGCCCGACGGTTCGTCGACGCCCGCATAGATGCACGTACCCGGGGTGCACCGATGCGAGCGTTTGCGTTAGGCCGTGATATATCCAACGACCAATTGAATCGAACACGCAGTCTGGCCGACCGCGTTTAAGCTATGCGGAGGAACACGCTCGTCCCTCAAATTTCATCCTGATAACCCCACCCGGGGAAATCCATCCACTGTCACTCACCTCCTCATTGTGAGTCCAATAAATGGCTGGAGGTGGCTCCGGACTGTGTCGCACTATGCACGTCAAATTCATCGTGCTACCTCTGTTTATGTACATTTCCGGACCTCCGACCACCGTCGTCACGGGCTCTGCTCGACCATAAAACACAGGGCATTAGAGTCCGGGCCAGCGGATATTTATCACGGCGTGCGCGACGCATGCAAAAGACAGATTATAGTGAATTATTAATAACGCCAGTGGCTACCAAAAGGTCCGGACGTTTTGTCCAATGAAACATAAAATTTTATCTTTTATTTAATTGTAATTAACGAACCGACGACGGATAGGTGCATGGAGTGTCCGATCGGTGGGGTAGTCGATACCTGACACTCGTACGTTCCGGAGTCCCGTCGCTGGGGCGACTTGACCTGCAGCGTCCAATCCTCGGTCCTCGGGTAATGGGATGCGACGAATCTACCGTCGGACGTGTACGTGTCGATGCCGACGGTGAGCAGGTGGATGTCCCTGTGCCTCACCCATGACACCTGAGAAATCGAAACGCCCAATGGCATTCGTCGAAATCGAGATCAGAGGCATTCCCATTCATCCCGCTCTTCCACCGCCCTCGTTCAAACCAGTCGCTCGCTCGGTCAACTTCAGCCTCTCGCGCTCGCTCCACAACACCCTCGCATTCATCCGCCCGGTGCACACCGACACGCACACAACGAGATTTCGAGATGCGATACTGCGCGCACGGAGGATGGACTTGTAAACGGTACACGGGAATGGAATTTTCTTGAGAACGCTTTTGTGTCGATAAATCAAATTAATCGGAATGGAATTCCCGATACGAAAAGTGATCCTCTCCGGGCATCGGATATCGCGGCGCTTCTTGTTTAGTTCTTGTTTGGAAAGAGATATAAAAAAAATTTAGCGAGGCAGCGAGGAGAAAGAGCTTTTTGTCGTCGAAGAGGAAAAGCTCATCTGACTCCGAGTCGGCGGGTTTCATTCGATACTGAACTCTCGTATAACTCGGAGAACTCTCTCGCTGAATCTAATTGCGTTGAATATTCTTCGGGTGAATTTTCTTTTTTTTTTCTTTTTCTTTTTCCGCTCGATTCGAGCTATTCGATCGCGGTTCGTTTATTAGCGCTCGGTCGTGGCTGATCGGCACGGGGAGTTTCTACTGGACTTTCTTTTTTCGACTGTGTCGCCTCGTTGGATCGATGTTCTTCCACGAAAGGGATGTGTATGCGACACAATATATGCGAATCCAAGTATGCGAGGCAATGTGTGCCAAACAAAATATGTGAAATAATGTATGAGATACAATGTATGCAAAACAATGTTTGGGGGCGGGGGGGGGGTGGGGGGGGGGGGGGGGGGGGGGGGGGGGGGGGGGGTTAATCTAAGTTCTCCTAGGCGAAATACGTCACTTTTTATTTGAAAATCTCACTTTTCGATCGAAAGTGACGTAATTCCGGTAAATCTTCGGAAATTTAATCTTCGGCGCGAAGCGCCCGAGCGACAGTCATAATATAGTTTTCGATAGTGTAGGGGAGAGCGGGGCAAAATGGCACACCGGGGCAAAACGGGCTAATGAGACAAAACACAGTTCTCCAATAATTTTTGGATGGTGGTACATTGGGCAAAACGGGTTTGAACATCCGGATGTATCGTTGGGACAAAATGGGACATCGAAAAATTATTGGAAAATTGAGTTTTGCCCTGGCCGTTCCGTTTTGCCCCGCTGTGCCATTTTGCCCCGGTCTCCCCTACTTTTTTCCATGTCCGAAAGCGCAGCGACCGTTTCCGACTACCCGCGTCGAGTACGTCATCATATTTTTCACATTGCCGATAAACATTTATCTCCAGAAACGCAATGAATGGGCGATAATTGCCGATTTGCCTTGTATTCGTTTCCATTGTACCCAGCGAACTGTTCGACGATCCGATATAATTCACGTTTAATAAGCGCTATCTCCGGAATACCAGCGAGTCCCGCAATATAATTTCGTTTATTGCTGAGTCGTCTGTAGAGTCGTACTTCCAATCGCGCTTTCCGGATTGACTCATTTCGTCGGGAATTTCACTTTTTCGTGTTTTTTTAGATACAACAAAAATAAAGCTACACTGACGTATTTCATTAATTTAATCGAGTATATCGTCCCTTCCGCGTCGTTGGCCTTCCTCTCGTTTCACCCGCTCGATATTCGTCCCTTTCCACGTCCGCAGCCCCTATGGCACATTTATCCTTTATACTGCTACGCGGTAATTCGAATTAATGAGCAATCGGAAAAAGGACCGCGGGCCCAATGAAATACTGCGACGATGTGTATTCTATAGATTCCCCCCTCGCCCCCAATCCATCCGCTTGTAAAAGCGAGAATCAAACGAAAATTGTTCATATCTTATTATAAGATCATTGGAAAAGTTTAGAACTTCATTTCTGAGCGCAGTTTCCCAATTACGATATCGTTCGTGATTGCCAGTTCGAAATCCACCTGACCGACGCAGTTTCCACAGTTTCCTTCAATTAATTTCTTCATCGATAATCGATCCACTTTGAATATCTCTTCGCTGTCCCCAACTTTGCAAGAACGTTGAATAAAGAGAAAACGACTAATAGATTTTCCAGAGCGTTGACAGGTTCTCACACCATTATTGAGTCACAGAAATTGATGATAATCCCTAATACTTATGAACCAGCATAACTCATATTATATTATTCTAGATCTTCCGACTTAGGGGGACAAAAATGTGGACCTTCGTGGACAAGAAATATGGTTGACTGAACAAAACTTTATTGTATGGTAAAAGTGGGGAATCTGGCCCGGTCCATATATCATTGATTTACGTGTTAATCGAGGTGGGCCATATTCACCACTTTTTCTCCTATACGAACTGTCCGTTAAATGTGAAAACCTTTCTTATATTCGAAATGTCCGTTAAATGTGAAAACCTTTCTTATATTAGAAATGTCCGTTAAATGTGAAAACCTTTTTTTGTACTATAAATGTTCGTTAAATGTGAAAACCTTTTTTTGTACTATAAATGTTCGTGAAATATGAAGACCGTTTTTATACCAGAAATGTCCTTTAAATGTAAAAGCCTTTTTTCTACCAGAAACGTCCGTTGAATGTAACAACCTTTTTTTTCACTCCGTGCACCCTTTATTAATCTCGGGCGTTGGAAAACGCGGAGCTGCCGGGTCTGTCTAGCGTCCGGTTAACGGCTTTCCTTAATCAATTATTCAATCATAACGCGCGGCCGGCCTGTCGAGTGCACACTTCAAATATTTCACAAACACCGATGGGCGAATTTGCATTAAATATGGTCCATGTGGTAGGTGCGGACACAAACGCGGGCACTGTTAAATGTGCCGGGCTCTCCGGTCGTGCGGCTATCCCTCCGCATTCCCCCCAATTAATGTCGCCTTTCTATCTCTGCGTTTCACCCTCGCTCTCGTGTTTCTCGTGGGAAATTATACTAATAAATAAAGGTACAGTCCGCTGCGGTTACACCGGAGCTGCGTAAACACGGCCAAGACCTCTTTCACCGTAGGATTATTCGCGCAACGATTATCATTACTATTAAATAATTTCGCTCCACGCAACGAGGCTCATTAATCCACTCCGTGTGTTGATAGCGGCGCTTTTCTCGTAATATGCACAACAGTAAATTTATTCTTCTCCCTCTCCCGTCTTATTGCCGCGCGATTTTTGTCCTCCCTTTGAAATTCACTCGGCTTCAGCGAGCGTCGTAAACGCCATATTTTATTATAACGAGTGAAACTCATGACGGAGCATAAAAAGCTCCAAACTAAATATGAAAAAAATGTATAACTGCATCGTTATGGCGCCTGCGATACTATTGAAGTGGTACTAAATGTTGTGCGGCTCACGAGGCTTTCCGTGGCTGAGTTTCCTTTGCGAAAAAACTGCCAATTACTCGGCTATTAATAAGTTTCATATGACACAGCCTTGGGCGACTTTCTAAACGACCTCCGACCCCGACTACGACAGTAATATGTATATTTTTGACGAACATGTATATGAGGTACCAACGCGTACCGTTTGCCACTGGAGGTCTATCGAGCCAGCAACCAACGACAAGCTCTTTCGAGGACCTTTGAGATGAATCCCTCGTTACTCTGCGTCATATTGCTTCCACAGAATTATCCAATTTGTTATTCAACTGTTGAGGAGATAGAGAAAGATGCAGCGAGAACTGAATCATCTCGTTTTCTCGCGAAATTAGTATTCCGAAATGGAGAGACCCGGTCCTCGATAAACGAAAGCCTGACCCTTCCATCACGGAGTATACAACTAAACGCCCCATGACATTTTCAATACACTTGTATACTTGGTGGCTGCCTTTATAAATGCATATATTTTATATGTATAGTATATGTATTTGTCGTCCTTACGAAGTATGCGTATATCTATTTTCCTCACAAAATTAGCATTCCAAAAAGGACCCGGTCCTTTATAGGCGAGTGCCTAACACTCCCATCGCGGAGTACTAAGCCACTGATGACGTTTTCAATATACTTGTATACTTGGTACCTGCCTTTATAAATGCATATATTTTATATGTATAGTATATATATTTGTAGTCTTTACGAAGTGTACATATATTTATCTTCCTCTCAAAATTAGTATCCCGAAAAGGAGGGACACGGTCCTCGATAACCGAGAGCCTTACACTCCCATCGCGGAGTACCAAGCCACTCATGACGTTTTCAATATACTTGTATACTTGGTACCTGCCTTTATAAATGTATATATTTTATATGTATAGTATATATGTTTGTACTCTTTGCGAAGTACATATATTTATCTTCCTCTCAAAATTAGTATTCCGAAATGGAAAGACCCGGTCCTCGATAACCGAGAACCTAACACTTTTATCGCGGAGTATACTAAGCCGCTCATGACGTTTTCAATATAGGGGAAGCCGGGGCAAAACGGGGAAATGGGGCAAAATAGGGGCATGGACCCCGTTTTGCCCCAGGTGGTTTTTTAAAATACACTTATATACTTGGTGGCTGCCTTTATAAATGCATATATTTTATATGTATAGTATATATATTTGTAGTCTTTACGAAGTGTACATATATTTATCTTCCTCTCAAAATTAGTATTCCGAAAAGGAGGGACAAGGTCCTCGATAACCGAGAGCCTTACACTCCCATCGCAGAGTACCAAGCCACTCATGACGTTTTCATTATACTTGTATACTTGGTACCTGCCTTTATAAATGTGTATATTTTGTATGTATAGTATATATATATATTTGTACTCTTTGCGAAGTATACATATATTTATCTTCCTCTCAAAATTAGTATTCCGAAATAGAAAGACCCGGTCCTCGATAACCGAGAACCTAACACTTTTATCGCGGAGTATACTAAGCCGCTCATGACGTTTTCAATATAGGGGAAGCCGGGACAAAACGGGGAAATGGGGCAAAATAGGGGCATGGACCCCGTTTTGCCCCAGGTGGTTTTTTAAAATATCCTTTCAAAACCAGTGCCAATACAATTTTGATGCAAAAAACAATGGATATATGCTTTCGGTATCGTTTTAGCAGGTTTCATTGCTTAGCGTCTCCGTTTTGCCCCGGTTTCCCTTACTTGTATACTTGGTACCTGCCTTTATAAATACATATATTTTATATGTATAGTATATATATTTGTAGACTTTACGAAGTATACATATATTTTTTTCCTCTCAAAATTAGCATTCCAAAAAGGAGAGACCCGATCCTTTATAAGCGAGTGCCTAACACTCCCATCGCGGGGTACTAAGCCACCCATGACGTTTTCAATATACTTGTATACTTGGTACCTGCCTTTATAAATACAGATATATTATATGTATATTATATATATTTAGTCTTTACGAAGTATACATATATTTATCTTCCTCTCAAAATTAGTATTCCGAAAAGGAGGGACCCGGTCCTCTATAAGCGAGTGCCTAACACCCTCATCGCGGAGTAGTAAGCCAACCATGACGTTTTCAATATACTTGTATATTTGGTACCTGCCGTTATAAATACATAGACAAATATATAGAAGTATACATATATTTATCTTCTTGAGGACATAATATACCACAAGCAAACTCATTGCTTCTAATTGCGGAAGTGATTTCACCGCCACGGCTTCAGTGCACCGAGTTGTGGGAGGGACGGCTATTAATGACCGGCTTTCCTGATCTCGTCCCCGGCATCTTTGCCTCGAAAAATCTCTTCGCGAATAAATTAACAAATCTGCCTGAAGCCCTCAACTGCTCTTTTCACTCGTTCCACGATTTTTCATTTACTTTATTGAGCATTTGAAACTCTATGGTTTCAAGTGTATTCTGGTTATGAGAACGTACACGAAATACTACATTCACAAGAGCATGAAAGGAAGAATTTACGTTTGATCATTCAGTTTCATTGAAAGAACATTTGGAGACTGAAACTGGACGCTGCTCGTGAGGAATTTCATTCGTGATGGAAAAGAAGAAAATAGGTACAGGAAGTTAGCCCCTCATTTTTAGAAATTCCAGATTGTGAAGGTTGTTCTGAGTCGTTCTAGGGTTGTTTTACAATGTTCCAAAAGGATAAGTTTCTAAAATAAAATCCGCAGCGGTAAGGCGAAAAACCACTTTTTGAAGAGAGCTCCCACCTTTGAGAAAAAAAATTGTTGGCTGCTGTTCTAGGTAATTCTAAAATCGCGAAGCAAGAATCCACTGCCGGCATTTTGACTCGCTTAAAATTTTTTATTAAGTACTTGGCGTCGAGACGCTACCGCGTGTCTTGATTGTTCCATATTCTAGGTTCTTCCAATTGTTCCAAATTCTGGGTTCTTCTAATTGAAGAAAACGTGTTCTTGGCAATTGGCAATGCTCCGCTCGCACTGTTAAATTTTTCCTGGCACTGTCGAGGAGCGCAGAGCTGTAGCGAGGATTTCATAGAAGGGCAAAAAGTCAAGTTTCATACTTTCCGTATTTTTTTTCGTCACTGTTTCTCTCAGCCAGGCGCCGACGCGCACGCAGAACGATTCATTATTTAATCTTCGTTTCTCTCCGGGTTATGAAACCCACCCTCGTCCTCCAAGGGAAAAGCGAAATCCTCGGATCTCTATCCTCAGTCCTCATTCGCCCTCGCTCGCTAGCTGTGTGTGTGGGTGTGCTCGGAATAAGCAAGAGTCTCGCTCGCCGAACGTCTTCGGCTGTGCGCTTTTCTTTGTCGTAACAATTTATCATTCAACCGAGAACGACGAGTCCTTTACTTTGCCATTAAAGAAATATATATATAATTCCACAAAGTTTACAAACACATTATTCGCCCTCAGAGAACCCACGCAGTTATAGAAGGCAAGCCGCAAGCAAGATTTTATATTTCTGCTGACGAAGAGGGAAGTATTTATTTTTCAACCGAGCTCAATGGGAAAGCTCAGCGGAGAGGAACTTCATCTGCTGAAGCTCTCGGGACGAGGGAATAACTGGCTAGCTCAGATCCCGAGAGACTCGTCAGCTTTTTTGTTTTATTATTATTTCAGTATTGACTGCGATATTCTCGGTCGGCCCCGTTCAGAGGACGCTTTGATCACATTCTCGCAAATCACCACAGTCGCGATACCATCATGATCGTTAAGCCCGTAAGCTCGTTAAATTATTGAATATCCAGCCGTTTCCTTTTCCATTCCGCATCCAATTAGTCCAGCTTCCGGTATACAGCGTAAGCCCTCGTTTGCGGGGTTTCCCCATGGCAATGACATAACGCTACGCCGTTTTTTGTCCGCGCTAACTGCAGTTTTGCGCTTTGATATCAGAGATTTTCGTCGGATTCATCATTCCTGCTATCCTCCCGATACAGCCGCAACTCAAGGCTCCAACAGTCGCTTCTCGACACTTTTACCTTCAATGCCCGGCGAAATAATTGTCTATCGGACAGACTTCGCTGCGAAGCTTTGCGATGTGCGAAGCTTTTCTCGCAGGTGACCCAGGCGTCTCGGTGCTTATATTGGCTGATAGCCAATATAGGGGAGAGTGGGGCAAAATGGCACAGCGGGGCAAAACGGGACAGTGAGGGCAAAACTCAATTTTCCAATCATTTTTGGATGCCTCAATTTGTCCCAACGATTAATCCGGATTTTCGAACCCGTCTTGCCCCACCTACCGCCATCGCCACCATCCAAATTTTATTGGAAAATTGCGTTTTGTCTCATATTCCCCTTTTGCCCCGCTCTGCCATTTTCACCCGCCCTCCCCTAATATGTATATAATATTATATTATATTGGCTATCATTATTATATTGATAGCCAATATAATATTTATATAATACAATATAGTTTGCTGCAGTTTTCGGAATCGGCGAAGTATGATCTACTTCGCGGATTCCGAAAACTGCAGCAAACTCTACGGAATCCCGATCAAAGTTTCTGTGTTGTGTGGTCTTACATTTTATCCGATACTCAATTTCTCCGGTATTCTCCGCGAGATCCGGCAAGCCGTGTAACCGATTCCCTCTATTGGCACTGAACACTACCTGGCAGTACACTGTGTTCCGTTACTCCAAAGCTCCGAACGATAACCGTTACCTTTAATCGTCTGGTTAAACTGAACGGCACCAACACAGTCTTGGAATATTTCAGGGATCTGCTGTGTCGCGTTTTACACATTCGGTGACTGTAGCTCGGCGAGACACGTTTCGCATGCCGGCTCGCCAGAAACACACATGGAGTAATCGAGATTGCTCGGTAATGAGAATGGGTCGGGAGCCCATCCCAATTTCTATTTACATTTCCCATAGGGTCATTCGGGATGGTGGGGCAAATCGTTACATCTTGCAACGCGAACGAACAGCCCAGCCGCTTCCGTATCAGATATCGAGTTCTACACTGGGAGAAGAATCTGCTAGAAATTACGATAAATCTGGTAAAAACCAACAGAACTTTCAGGTATGTGGGAACTGCAGCGACATCCTGGCAAACATTGGTATTCAAATTATAACACATTCTCCTAGAGAATATGGTAATTTTCGGCATCACAGATATTACCCGAATAACCCATAATTTTTTTGCCTAGAATATAAGTTCTTCTCACCGGAAAATATAGTCTTTGATGACGTTGTGATTGCCGACCGTTTGTTTTAAGTTTGTTAGTGTTATCGGCATATTATTTCGATCAATGTTTTTTTATGTATACATGCATAAAACATTTTTTATTGAAATTGTCAGTTTTTATCGACCGAATTTCCAGTTTTAATCCACGAAAATGTGTTTCATCCACGAAATTTTCCGCCAGATACGCTAAGGTTGTCAACCCGCATTCTGGAAAAAAATTACTATGTGAAAAAATTGCTATTGGGTGGGGTAAAAATTGCTATGTGAAAACTTTACATATGAAAATTCCCCTGGGAAAATTTCACATATCGCTAGTTATGGTGTTGGTGTACCATGTTGCCTGCTCGCAATTTACCGTACGACTTGGTAGATTCTCCGAGATCCCTCTCTCAGCGTATAGTTCGACATACCCCGTTGAGGTGCGAGCTGGGGGACGATCATTCACGTTGCTTTTCTACAACTACTGACGCCTTAACTAATTAATAGACTATTATTCGCCATATCACCCAAATTTCCCGAGTGATATCACCAGTGACAAATGTTTTTAATATTTTCCAATTTGCAGCTACATATTATGACTGATATAAAAACCAATGAACGTATCGCAATATCCAATGAACGTATCGCAATATCCAATGAACGTGTCGCAATATCCGTCATTATATAAAAAAAAAAAAAAAACCCCTTTGCCATGTCAACCAGCATTCCCTATCCCATGTTTGACTTGCGAATACGTAACGCACCGAGATTCCATTTATCTGCCTGCCCCGGCAATACGTCGTGGCATTTACGTAACCCACGGTAACTTCGTGCGATGCATATTCGAGAAACCCTTGAATGTCCGGGCGCATGTCCTCTTAGTCCCGTGCAATTACCAGCTCTTAGAACTCCCGACTCTCCGCTAACGGTTCTTACGTAAGCGTCGGCTGCGCTGACGTGGTTACGTGTATCAATAATATCAAACATCATGCCAAGCGTTTTCCCCGTTCCAGCCTCGACGAAAATTATCGCCGTAATATATTCATCGTAACGACGTCCGACTGTTACAGCAGCCGTTATCGCTACAAGGCTATAGTTAGTGTAATCGTCATTGCAGCAAGGGGGGCGTCGAGAGGGCTGAAACGAGGATATCGCTGAGGTATATAGGTCTACCGAGAACGAGGGGGCGGCGGAGGTTTTCCGGTGGAATAGAGAATGTCGTAGTAAACGGAACGTTACCCCCGAAGTGCCATTGAAAAGAAAGTGCGACGGATCTCGTGGGCCAGTGGTTCCAACAAAAGTGGAAAGTGTCCGGGTGGGGTTGGGAGAAAGAGAACGCCGTGGCATCGGGGAGAGCCCGCGAGGTAATGCTCTGGGACGAAAGGGTTGAACGCGCTGCTCTACCGGGGGGGCAGGGTAAAGACGCTCGCGCGGGTGGCTTTTCAGAAGTACGTAATTGGAGGGAAAATAACGGGTTGGAGTATTTAGCGCGCGGATGGAACTAAACTGTGTCCGCTCACGGAGTATTAAGCATTCTGGTCACAAAAGCGAAATGAAGATTAAATGACGCTACGTGCGCTGCGGGCTCTAAGCACCGTCGCTCTCTATTGCTTCCTCCCCGCGTCGACTTGGTTTGCCTCGGCATTGCTGAAGCCGGAGACAGGGAGGAAACCGTGGATGCAGGAAAACGCGCGGATGCCGGAATAGGCGGAATGTTGCATATTGAGAGAGAGCTTACTGCCTGATGCGCCTCTTGTACCCCATTGGCCTGGATATAGCGCCATGCCAGATTCTGCCCCACCGAGCGATAGCAGAAAATAGTTGGATCTCCGTCAGTGTCAAAGCATCGGGGTGGGAAGTCGGTAGCTCTGCCGGCTCACTGAACCACCCCTTCACGACCTTTCGCATTTAACCACACGGCCCGGCTAAATTGGATTGTACAATATAATAGAAGACATTTACCCCGCGTATCTCGTTCGCCATTCGCCATTCGCCTCCGTCGTCATTGACATCACGCGTCACCGGTTGCGTCATTATCAGATGAAGCGATAAATTGGGATTGTTCGGCGGGAAGTCCTCGCGAGACAGGCACTGCCGACGACCTCTCCACAGTTTAACAGGAAAATTTCCGTTGAATCAACCTTCAAGTATAATCAACCGAGCCCTGTATAATAGTAACAATATGTCAATATGCATTTGTGTATTGCACAGATGTGAGTTAGTGTATGCGGAGAAAGGTATAGACGACACAGCGTATATATATATAAATTTGGAGATAGTGGAGGTTGATATTTACCATACGTAAGCATCGTTAACGAGACCGCGTATAATTGGAGGAGGGAATATGTGCCCACAAATAATCGTCAGAACCACCGTGAACATACTGCCTCGAGTAACTTCGCAGTTCCGGGAGTTTAGCATGGTAGGATATAATTTACACCACAATCATAGTCATAGCGCAAAATATCACTACCAGTTTAAAAATCTTAGTTTTTTGTATGGAGGTAACGTCACGCGAAAAAACGTAACTTCCGGTTCAAAAATCAGATTTTTTTTACCGGAGGTGACGCCTTGCAAAAAAACGTCACTTCCGATTAAAAAATCTCAGTTTTTGACCGGAAGTAACGTCACGCAGCAAAACGTCACTGCCGGTCGTACCGGGAACGACATACTTCCAGTATGACGTTATTTCCGGTCTAAAAATTAAAGTTTCAAACCGAAAGTGACGCCATAAAAAAAATGTTCAAATATTTCAGCTTGACGTAAGTAGTAAAAGATGGAACGACTGTTCCGCTAATGGATTGCATTTTGCACTCAGCTATTTTACCAGGTCGTCCCATTGCCACGTTTAATTGTCTGTCTCCAACTTTTTTTTTTGGAGATCCATCGCTATTAATTGCTTCCTCATAGAGGAAGCTTTGTTTTTTTTTTCACTGGTTTAAGTGCGATACGCTGTAACACAAATCGCCATCCAACCATAGTCTACCGGCACGTACACCTTTCTGCGGATGATTAAAAAAAAATGTAGCGCTCATTCGACCAGCGTTGGAGCGTTCCGACCTCTTTAACGAAGGAAGGGTATTCCGCGTGTTTTATTGCGTAAAGCGATTTTCCAATCGGTCGAGTTGTAATTGAATTTTAACGCACCAATGACTCGACGAGCGATTGTTACACGGTTATGCTCTCTGGATTATAGCGCATGTGTTATGTGTGTGGCATAGACACTTTGCACAAAGAGTTAAAGCAAAACGAGGCCACACACAGCGCGCGTTCCTGGATCGTCATACGTTCGAGGGTGCTAAATACTCTCTTTCCACCCTTCACGGCCACTAATTACGAAGCGAACAGCCAACAGCAAAGCGAACCTCCGGGGTCTGTAGTGCCACCTCGGCGCCGCCGGGCATTCAACCACCCACTTTTATTCGGGACACGCCGAAATACCGCGCCAGGGGACCCGGAGCTTTTTACGCACTGGATTTTTCACTTCGTCGAGCGTCGAAAACGCGCCGCATCGTTTCACTCGCATCGACTCGTCTCTCTTGTACAGAGAAGACCGGGGCAAAACGGATCAGTGTCCTCCATTTGGGATGCGATTCTTTTTTGTCCCGCAAAAATCTGTTAAGTATCGTCCGTTTTGGGCCGCTCTCCCCCATATTCCATGCTCCACTCTCTCTCCAGTATACTGTCTGCTCGCACATCAGTGAGCTCCGCCATTACGCTCCGATAATCATAGCATCACGCACACTGTCGTGATTAATATGGGCGATAAAAGGCCAGGTGGGAATGATAAAAAAAAATGTTTAAAGAACAAAAACAACACTACAAATAAATTGGAAATTTAATGTACTAAAACTTGAAATCTGCTAACATTACTCATATTAATTAAACATCAATGTACTTTGCTTGTAAGATAAAAATATCACATATTAAAATTACAAATCTTTTGCTTGAAATTTACAAAAATGTTAATGAAAAATACAAATTTTACTGAAAAATTGCAACGCCCATGCGTTTGAAATTTCAGAAACGGTTTATGTAAAAAAGCTTCCAATACTGTTCATTAATGTTCAAACAATATTTTTTTACAGTGAAGAACATTGATAATATTTCAACCGCGAGCGACGAGGTATAACATCTCGGTATGTTTCACCAAGTGGATGCAACACAACGGGGCATTATTCTATTTTTCTAGAGCACGAGTGTTTCCCCCTCGTTACGGATCTTTCGCCACCGAGACAATGTATATTCATAATCCGTGAACTTGCGCCATATACACTTTCGTGCCGCGTAGACGCGAAATTGTAGATGGAATATTATACAGTAACGTAAAGCGGAGTTGGTTGTGTAGTGTAACTACCGCGGCCATTATCCGCAACCTACTTTATATATCTGAATTGCGTGTGTTTTTGGCAGCGTGTAATACGCTCCGGCAAAAATTTACTTCGTTTCCTCCTATATAAACCCTCTACGAGCGTACGACTCGCGGAGAGAGACCAGCTATAACGCCACTGTTGTTCGGCCGCGTGAGAATAAGCTCGCTATGCCAAACGTCGACGAGTATTTTAATCTCGCTAAACCCCAATCCCCAACCACCCCCATTTTTTTCTACTAATTACCCTGGAATGTTTCAATAGCCCTCGGCGATATTACAACAATGCCACGCATTATGCCCTGGAACGTATTTAAAACCACATTATTTTGGCGAAACTTCAATCGGCCGAACCGACTTATGGCCGAAAATCACGTGTCCGAACGCACTTCTTCCGAATCGTGAAACTTACAAAACTTTGTTTACTCGAATCTTCATTTCGGCAACGCTTTACACCGGGAATGGAGATCTCGCCTTCTACACTTATAGTTTTATAGTGGAAATGATTAACGCGAGCGAGTGATGCAGAGGTTTCAGGTACACGTAGAGAGGTTTACTTTAAAGAGAACATTTTGTTTAGTACTCACTCCCTGGTTACGCATATTTATTTAAGATCATGATGGTCAGTTCGTACAATTTATTATACGTTGCACAAATGCCCTTAGTTTATTAAACAAGGCGGACAATATGATTTATCTCCGTAACGATACATGAATTACATTACGGTAAGTTAGAGTGATATGGCCAACATAATATCTTTTACCGTAACAATCGAATGGCGCTGCCATTTGCACAGTTTTTAGTATACTGTGAGCTAAATAATATGGGTGAATAGTCTGACTATCTGCTATCATATCTGTTCGTACAAAATCTTACGCTCAGTACGAATCGATTCGAGGACTAACGTTCAGCCAATTACTGTTTCCAAAGAGTAGCGTTTGTTTAAATAAAGGTTCCGAATAATAAAGTTTTGGAAATTTGACGATCCGAAAAAATAAAGTTTCAGAGTTTGACGATACGGAAGAAGTGCGTTCGAATCCATGATTTTCGGCCATGCGACGATTCGGCCGATTGAAGTTTCGGCAAAATAATGTGACTGCGACCTTTTTTCATTATCCATTCCAGCGAACAAAAATGCGTTCCTGGATTTTTCAATCTGGCATTCGAGTTTGTTTTTCTTTCGACGAGATACCATGAGATTTACTTTGTTTTTCAAAGGATCACCAACAATCACCGCATTGGAAGTGACTTTTTCCGAATATAGATCGCGAAAACTACGGGTTTCCTATGTCTGACTACAGCGAGTCACGACTACTAGACACCTCAACGAGGAAACGATCCTCGCTGTGGAACACTCGCAGAACGCATTTCCCATTCGTGTTTGAGCTGCGTTCTTCCAATCTCCTTCTTTCAGACCGGGCGCCGAATATTTGCCTTCTCTTAGTTGCATATTTATATACCTAGGGGAGAGCGGGGCAAAATGGGGCAACGGGGCAAAACGGGGTTTTTAGGCAAAACTACATTTTCCAATCATTTTCGGATCGGACAAGGTGGCAAAACTGGGCAGAAAAGCCTGATGTATCCAATAGGGCGAATTCGGGCATCCAAAAATTATTGGAAAATTACGTTTTGCCCAAAAACCCCGTTTTGCCCCGTTGCCCCATTTTGCCCCGCTCTACCCTAT
>JAPYZC010002725.1:0-16975 GCA_030522665.1 Ichneumoninae sp. A BG-2022a | reverse complement strand
GGATGAAAAAAAATGTTACTAAAATTTAAAAACTCCCAATTGCAAAAAGAGTTTAAGAAACGAATTGAATTATACGGTTCTACAGTTCTAACCCAATCAACGCAGTGTAATGTGATATTTGCAAAGTGATATATGTCAGCAATATCATTTCATAAATATTATATCGCAGATACAATTTTCTATGTATTGTTCCTCTTCGACACAATTTTCTATGTATTGTTCTTATGCGTTAACTTTTTTTATATGTCATTACATTTTATTATTCAATTGTTATTTATTTCAAGATGGCACTCGCCAGGTGTGCGAAGCAGGAAGGCGAAAACGAAGAAGAAGAAGAGGATGAAAAGGGGAAAAAAATGTTAATTGATGTGGTGGTTGATTGGGGTGTTTGTTTTGGTGTGGGTGGGGGGGGGGGGGGAGGGGGGGGATTCTCTCGGGCGCACTTGCACGTCAATCCAATTAATGGAAGATTGCCGGTATCTCGCGCGACACGGTATGAGACTCCGATATTCTTTTCCCGACCCTCCTAGCGAGATACTTCGCAAGCCCAAGCAGCGGGTTCAGCATTCTCGGCGACTCTCTTGTGACTCCTCATTGTCACGGCCAAACGAGATTTATATTGGAGATTCTTCGCTCTACGGTTCGGTGAGATATCTCGGGATTTTCAGGAGATCCTGCAAGAATCCTGTCCGATTCCAAGTGGTTGCAATTGGTTATTTATTTCTAGTCGTTGATGCTCTTCTACACTGATACAAAAATACGGTTCAATCAACTAAACATTTGGGCAGGGGCGTTCAAATAAATATTTTGTTGATCCAGCTAAAAGATTGGTTAGTTCAACAATTTTTTGGAGCAGTTCACAAAAAAAATGTTGAGGCATTGAAATATTTTGTTCGACCTGCAAAATATTTATTTGAACGTCCCTGCCTGAATCTTCAGTTGATTCAGCTCCATTTTTTATCAGTGTAGAGGAAAATTCGCTCAAGCTGGAATGGCTTGGAGCATTTTTCTTTTTTTAGGCTGACGCGAATTTGCCCAGCATCAAATATAGGAAAGAGGCTGGGCAAATTAAAAAAAAAAAAAAATTAATTGTTTTTGGTGGAATTTAAATTTGTTTTTGGTGGAAAACAAAATTTGCGAGATTGTTATGAAAACGATTCGCAATGTTCGAAAACATCGAAAAAATCACATTTAGAAAAAAATTCCGGATACATGTGCATAGTGCCTCGGTCGATCGAGCTGAAATTTCACACGCAGCGTGTATGGTCAATAGTCAATGTTTCTTGAAAAATTCATTTTCGAATTTCAATTGTTATTTTGTACATAATTTTGAATTTCTTAAAAAATGTCTGTGCGCAGTCCAGCTCTTGCAATTTTTTTTAAGCTATGGGGGCAAAAAGTTGACACTGCTGGAGCACAATCGTCCGATGACCCTGATTAAATTTAGGGAAAATCAATCGAATCGTTAAAATTTTATGTCATTTAGAGTTTTATTATTTCACGAAAAATCGGTACTTTATTTTAAACGCAATTTTCCGTGTTTTTTAATTTAATTTCTATAATCGCGTAAAGCATCATGGCTCGTTGAAGCAGCGTGGTTAAAACGGTGTTCGAACTGCGTTCCGGAACACGGTTCGTTTAATTCGCGGAATTTTATTTAAAAAAAAAACAATATGACAAGAAAAAAAATTAGCTACACATCAAGGATCGACGATCGGGTCATTCGAGCGGTTAAATTCATCGGCACGTGTCAGTGCCGGCTTTCTCTCGATTGGTCAAACCTGCAAGATCAGCCTGAACAGCTCTATTGTCCCGAGGTGTGAAATCGTGCAATCCCACGAGCCATTTGGCTTCGAGAGTGCAATGAAGTAATTCGCATGCTCGGTGACATAATTATTGTAACCGATTTTAAACGGCGATCACGTTTCGTCTTAAGTCTCTCAATCAAAAATAAATAAATAAAATAAAAATACAAAATAAATAAATAAAATAAAAATACAAAATAAATAAATAAAATAAAAATACAAAATAAATAAATTTAAAAAATGCAAAACAATAAATAAAAATTTCGAATCAGATTTACGAGGAGATCATAGTCTGCAAATCGTTCGGATCGACGCCCGACGACCCGACCGACCGATCACTCGCCCGAGCTTGATTTATTCAACGAGTAAGCGTCGCGTTTTGAAAAACGTACAGCTCGAGCTGGGCTCGGTTATATATATTTTTTATTTTATGTTTTGTTTTTCTTCTTATAAACTTCTTATAAAAAAAAACAAAATAAAAAAAAAAAAAAAAAAAAAAAAAAAAAAAAAAAAAAAAAAAAAAAAAAAAAAAAAAAAAAAAAAAAAAAAAAAAAAAAAAAAATGCACTCAATAAATAAAATTTCGAATCAGATTTACGAGGCGATCATAGTCTGCATATCGTTCGGATCGACGCCCGGCGTCCCGACGAATCGGTCACTCGCGCGAGCCTGATTTATTCAGCGAGTAAGCGTCGCGTTTTGATATAACGTAGAGCTCGAGCTTGGCTCGGTTATATTTCATTTTTTATTTTATGTTTTGTTTTTCTTCTCATAAATTCGCATGCTCTTTGACATAATTATTGTAAACAAATTAAAGGGCAATGCGTTTCGTCTTAAACCTCTCAATAAAAAAAAAAACAAAAAAATGCGAACCAATAAATAAAAATTTCGAATCAGATTTGCGAGGCGATCGTAGCCCGCATATCGTTCGGATCGACGCCCAGCGTCCGGACCGATCGATCGCTCGCGCGAGTCTGATTTATTTATTCACCGAGTGAGCGTCGCGTTTCGATTGAACGTACGACACAGCTCGAGCAGGCTCGTTTACATATATTTTTTATTTAATATTTTTCTTTTTCTTCTTGTAAATACTGGTAAACGAGAGTGAACGCTGAAACGCTGTTGCCACCCGAGCGGGAGTGGCTCTCCCGGGCAGTTAATTACACCGGTGTCGGGCGACACGCGATTGATGAAATTACGAACCCTCCCGGACCCTGTAAGACTATAACATAACATAATGTAAAAGCAAAACGCCCGGACAAGTCGCTCGTGCCGCGCGCGGGTTTCACGTTGGCGTGTCTCGAAGGCCCGCGCTGCGCGGCTTTCTTAAGTTTTATGCTTGCGGAGACGGATGCCCAGTCACCGGGCGACTCGACGACGACCGATCGTTTTTTCGTCGCCGCCTGCCAACGATCTCTTGCTCCGTTAGCCTGCCGACCGAAGGTCACTCTCCTCCGGCCGGCAAGGCCGCGGGTTCACTATAGATATATGTATTAGAATTCTCCGATCGAAACACTCATTATTGGAGGAAGGGAGGGGGGGGGAATAATGATATATTTAATTGGATCACTTTGTGTATCGGTATCTCGATCGGATCGCTGTTCCCGATGGCGGACGGAGAGTGTGTGTGCGCATGCGCATGCGCGAGTGTGCTGTGCGCGATACGCGAAGCCAGGAAATAAAGTTGAGAGTACGAGCGAAGAAAAAAAAAATGGTAATAAAAAAAAGTAAAATAAACTATTAAACCAGGAAATAATAAAGTTCGAGAGAGATGGTCAGCAAATCGTCGGGAGAAAAAGAGTCAGCAATGTATATTCGGCATCGAACGCGATAGGTTCTGGAGTCTACGATCGGGTCGCGCGCTCGCTGTTTCGCTTTAAACCCGCCCGCTCTGCAAAACGATTCTCCCGACCCGATCGTTGACGCTGGCTGTAACGTTCCACGCCTGATGTCCTTGATAACGAAAATGTATCACTTTATTGGCGGTGAACATTTTTTGGTTTTAAAAAATATCCAGGAAATATCTAGGAAATATCTAGGAAATATCTAGGAAATATCTAGGAAAATATCTAGGAAAATATCTAGGAAAATATCTAGGAAAATATCTAGGAAAATATCTAGGAAAATATCTAGGAAAATATCTAAGAAAATATCTAGGAAAATATCTAGGAAAATATCTAGGAAAATATCTAGGAATATCTAGAAATATCTCTTAATCGGAGAATTGTTTTGATTTCGATCATTTTCGACCATTTTCCAAGTACAAAAATTGTGTTTTTTTTTTAATTCCAAACATATTTTACACAAAAAAATTCAATTTCATGTACAGGTACTTGAAGTTTTTATGCATAAAATCGTATACTTAATTTCATGTACAATTGTAATAAAAAATGTAGGTAGCAGTTTTCCAAAAACTTTAGAAATACTTTACTTTTAACAATCTACTTTAATTTTACTATAAAAGTACTTTATCTCCAATCATTGACTTCAATTTCATCGTAGAAATACATTAATTTATCATCACGATCCCACATTAAATTTAGTTCACTTTTTTTGCATAAAAACTTCCAGTCCGATACACCGAATGTACAATTTTTTAACGGTGTATCTTCGACCGATGGATAATGTGAAGTCGGACGAAGTGCCGATCGATCGTCATCGATGAGAATCGAAATGATTTATCGAACCTGCAGCCTCGAACGGCGATAATAAAAATAATTCCACAAAAAATTTATTCTCGACGAAGGGGATTTTGCGGTCCGAAAAATCGGTATCGGAATTATAACACTCGTCGATCGTACGATCGGTAATACCAGCCAGTTCGCCAGTCTCGTTCCACGATCTCCATACGCTCACCGCGGCTCGATCGCCGCGGTGTTCTGGCACTATGCGAGACCTTATGATCGAGCAAGTAGCAATTCACCGCGAGCTCGGACCCGAGATAACGCCGAGGGTATCCTTGACTCCTTGGGCTTACACGCCTGGTGTCGTGGCACGCGTAACTTCTATATATGCACGGGGGAGTCTTACGGCGCGCACATACGCCGTATATACATATACGGGGCATGTCGTATACATATTGTCTTATATATGCGTATTATAAGACAAACTCGATTCCGTGTGTTACGTGGCAAAAAGTTTGTCGGTGTCGGCACACAGGCACAGAAAGAACGGTCAACCGGGCGCGTAAGCCGCGCGAGTAAGTAAACAGCACACACAGCTCCTTCGATCGGCCGGTGCTGTTGCTCTTAGCTGCGTTCGCGCGACACGTGTGCAGTGATTTTACGTGAAAGCGCCACTGCGCCCGAGCACACGAGATACGAACGCGTGTGGCGAAACGGGAACACACTATAACTCTCGAAAAGTCTTGCCAAACAATGACCCGCTATCTTGTAATCGTGCCGATGCGTTTTAGCCATCGGCCTCTATACTCATCGGATGATAACAGTGAAATACTATTTTTGTTTTTTTTTTTTGAAAGTTGAATCCAGCTAGGGCTCTCTAGCCAAAACGGACGATAAATCTTTCCGTCCGCGTTAACGTACGATAAACTTGCAGAGGCACTGAAAAAACAAAAATTTGTTGGATTAACCAAAAGTCGCGGTGACATACGTTCAAAGCTGTTATTTGTTTTGTTTTTTGGTATAAATAAAACATTGTTTTGTTAAACGATTGTTTGCTACAAGTTATTGAAAATTTGTCGATTGAAACAAACATTTTTATTGTACCAACAAAATACACCTTTGAACTTATATCACCGCGCATTTGCTTAATCTAACCATTTCTTTTTCTCAGTGTGCGTTGGACAAACTTCACGAAGTTTGTTCCTTCCGTTCAAGATTTTTGTTCATTTTTAATTTTTTTAAATGTCCGTCCCTCTTTTGAAAGGTATTTTGGGATCAAGACGAAATACCATTTTTTTAGTCCCTTTTGGCTCTCTTGCCAAAAGGGACGGTAAATGTTTCCGTTCGCATTAACGTACGATAATCTCGCAAATGCGTTGGTCAAACCTGACGAAAATCGTTCCTTCCATTCAGGATTTTTATTTAATTTTTATTTAAAAAAAATGGTCCATCCCACTTTTCAAAGTTGATTCTAAGGTCAAGAATGCAAACGGTTTCTACTCGAGAATATTTAGAATTTATTGACAATACATTAACAGGAAACACTTTTTGATACAAAACAAACTTTAATCACATATATACTGTCAATTGGCCATCGACCGAAGTCCTTCAGCCACCGGTCTCTATTTTCCCCAAATATAAATGACTGCTATACTAGTTAATACTTTTTTTTATTACGAAAAAGCCATTATTAAAAAAAATCTAATGTTCTTTAGTAATTTCGCACGATGTAATTTTTTACCGTTGCAAGATCCAAGAAACCTGCGCTCTATGTGCTCCGCGACGTTCTGCAAGCAGCGACGGAACACGTAGGTTTTAACGGTCGAGTTATATGATGCACGACCGAGGACCAAGATTTCCGTCGTCGCGGCTCGATTCTCCTCTCCGTTTCTCGTGCCAGCGTGAATAACGAATAAAAGGAATGCGCGTCGGTGTTCCATGTGTTTCGCGTGCATACAAAGTATCCGACAGTGTCGTTGCCAATGTCTACCTCGCGGGGAACACGCTGCACGGTGGTGCGAGCGGTGCGCATGCGCGCGCGCGCGCGCAGGGATTAAATAATCGAGAGAGAAAGAATTGTGCAACGCTCGACGTTGTGTAGGTTACAAGTATCGGGGGAGAGCACGAACGCGATCTCTCGCGGAGACGTCACGGAGAGTTGAACGCCGGGCCTAGAGTAATCGCCAACGGGAGAGTGAAGAAACAGAAGAAACACACAAACACAGACAAACACACACACGAACACAATCGCACAGAGAAGAGTATGAAACTTTACGCGGGACGAGGAGCCAAAGGATAAACTCACCAGAAGAACAAGTATCGTGCTCGTAGCGCGTCTCCCGTACGATAATCTGCACGCCATCTCTCCTCGGGGGACACCGATGCCCTCCTGCTTAATACAAGAACATCCTTGGCGTCAGTGCGGCATGCGATACCCCCGTGTACTCCTGTACCGGCTGTATACACGATCCTTCCGATGTCCTCCGGACGTCGGTATGATCCCGTTGACGAGATTTATTGTCGGACACTTTTTTATCTCTTCTCTCTTCTGTGAAAACCCTCCCCACCTCCTCGTACTGTATTCACCACTGAACTAACGTTGCTCGCGTCTATCGCCAGATCCGGTAGGCCCCGATATTCTCGAAACAATAACAATAATCCGCTTCACGATCGATTTTTCGTAAAACTTCGATATTGTTTTTCTTTTCTCCTTATTTAGTCTTCTGTTCCTTGTTCTTCGAAAGAGTCGCCACTTGCAGAGGAGAGTAGGAGATACGGGTTACTGGTTTCGTGGTTTGATAAACAAATTCGTCCTCTTCACGACCGTTCGCGATGGAGCGCTTCGTGACAAGACCGACGATCGACTGTGTCGATTGTGCTCGAGTTTGGGATCGAACAGCGGGAGACAGACACTGGGATATTGGTTCTTTTTTCTTGGTTCTTTCTTCCTCGAAGTAATTTCGAGAATTGTCCGTAGTTCGGTATGGACTTATTTTTTTTTATTTAATTATTATTTTTTTTGTTCCGGACTAGAGTGGATCGAAAATTGGAAAAAAATATATAACGATGGATTGCCGATAAGAAGTTTGTGAATCGATAGTCGCTCCCACGCTTCTTGATATCCCTAGTCTGTTACGTCCGGCGTTAGATAGTGTGTGACGTGACGTGACGGTCCTAACCGTGGCACAGGGCTCGGGCAACTGACAGCGGGTCACAGTCGCAGCGGTCGGCGCCACGCCGCTCACAGCTGATCCGGCGCTTGGCCTACCCTCTCTCTGCAGGCTCCGTAGGACTCGCGAGGAACCCAGCGGCGACGGCAGCGAGCAGCACGCGCGATCTTGCTCCTACCCCCCGTTGCAGCCCACTCATTCCGCTGCCGTCGTTCTCTCGTGCTGAATAAGAGCCGAGAGTCAGGCCACCGGTCTGTATAACGTGTACACCTAACTATCTACCTGACTGCCTCTGCTCTGCCTACCACGACATATGTCTAGGCCACGAACGCCGTTCTCGTTCCCCGTTCCCGTTTCGAACGAGATCGCTCGGTCTGCCGCCCGATCATTTTCCTCTTCCACATAATCTCGGAAACCCCGACTCTTCGACGCTCGCGCATGACGCAGAGAGGATTTCCTGTCGTGACATGCAGATTTAATTTTTTTTTTCACCTTTGGTCTGCCTAGGGTTTTTTGGCACCTAGGGGGGTCGTTGGCGTCCTGACGTTTTTTCAACCTGTTTAAGTGGGGCTAAAAATCTGAAAAAATCATGGAGTTTCTTTAAACCTTTAAGTTGATGTATCGATCATAAAATTATAAACAATTAAATTTTTTATATATTTTTTATTACATTTGATTTTCGCTCGGACGCAAACGACCCACTAGGCAGACTAAGGGTTAAATGTTATCGGGTCATTGTTAAAACCCTATAATTCGGTAATGAGATTGTGGATTATTCCACTTTGAGCAATACGAAGGCTACTAGAAAAAAAAGTTAGTTCAGATAACTTTTTTTGTCTTAAAAGATAAATGAAGATAATGAAGCACAGCCATGTATTAAGAGGGGCTAAAGATCAACATACCCGTAGAATATTTTCAATCGATTTTCTCCGAAGTTGTTTTTGTTAAATATAAAACGAATTGCGAGGCGCACTGGGCATTTGGTTAACACAGTCAGCCGCATAATTCGTGTTTCGTTTTACAGAATCGTTTTGCAGAAAAATGAATTCAGAACTTCAGCTCTGTCTCCCTCTCGCACTCATGCGTGTTTAACCTCCTCATGTCGTTTGTCAATTTTTTAATTGGATTAAATGCACTTTTCCTGCATTTGTTACAGAAAATAGTACCGCGATACTCGTGCGGTAAACCGAACATTATACGCGGACTGTGAAGTGAGTCGTACTCGTGCGGCTCATGGGACTATAAAGTTCGCTTCACCGCATTTGCATCGCACTATTTTTGCTACTAAATATTTGTATTAGAATTACTGCGCACAGACGTCCTCAATTTTTTTTTCGTCATTTTTTAAAAGTTTTTATTTAAGAAAAATACGCTTCGTTAGTTAACAAACAAATAGTAAAATTGAAAGAAAAACATTGTGAAGACGGGTAAGAAATGTTTGTCAAACGTACGAATCTTTTTTTCAAATTAATTATTAAATTTTCAATACAATGCAACATCGAGAGTTATTTGCGACACAGCATGCAAGAGTGTTCAGGATATTCGTCGGGGAATACAGAACGGTGACGCGCGTTTGACCTACTGTACCACCGGCAATAGAGTTGCTAGTCGATGCCCGCAGGCCCGCCGCCTCCTCAGCGCCAACACCTTCTATGTATACCGCTAACTGCACTCTTCCCGTGAACGGTCCGCGGTCCCGATAATAATAAGGCCCTCGGGACCGGAGATTCGTCGGTCGTAACAGGGCTAATAACACAAAACAAAATCGCAAGCTAATGGCCTAACAAGCATCGAAAGTGCCGAGAGCTTCCACGCGAAGAGGCTAATCGTCGAGAGAAGAAAGAGGACGAACCGCAAAAGGAGGATCGAAGAGTTCCCAGGGTTACGTAAATTGACTCAGTCGACTTTCGAGAGCACCAAAAATTCGCAGACACGCTACTTTAAACCCATTTCCGAAATACGCCGCTAAACATCTCGCAGCTATCGGACGGATTTTCAGGGGTTCCGAGGGAGTTTACACGTAGTATGTGTGATGCAAGAGAATTCCGGAATCGTTAAACGAGACGAGACGGGAATATAACCCTCGTCATCGCCGCAAGTATTCACGGCGGTCGGAAGCGTCACGAATGACGGGCTCCTCCAACCTCCTAGCAATTGGAAGCAATTTAAGGAGAAAAAAGTTTGTTGTGCAACACTCTTGAATCACTTTGCTGGACCTTCGATCTTCCGCAGCAGCGAGAGTCGAAAGACTTTCCTCGAAGGTCAAGGTCGTCTGTGTGATTCAGTGACATTCATATTTCGACGGCTAACGTAACGATGGTGAAACAATAACGATACTCGCGGCTAATGCGTCGATAACGAATAATGCATTGGCTAAGTCCATGTTCCATGTTTCCATGTTTAGAATTGTTTTTTTTTTTCAATTTTACACTGTAATAAAGAATGTTTAAAGATGCCCTATTACTAGTTAAATTTTTCCCGAATTTTTAGATTAATATTAACAGAATCATTTTTTAAACAGCTGTTTCAGGCTAAAGGGTCAATGGGATTATAAAAAAAATATTTTCGTTTTACGCGAAATACCTGTTTCTTAGTGCCAAATTCCATGGCCGAAGAGCCATAACAATACTTAAGAAACAATAACAATACTTGCGGCTAATGGGTCGACAACGAATAATGCATTGGCTAAGTCCATGTTCCATGTTTCCATGTTTAGAATTGTTTTTTTTTCAATTTTACACTGTAATAAAGAAAACCAATGTGTGCAACCCTTTTAAAGATGCCCTACGACTAGTTAAATTTTTCCCGAATTTTTAGATTAATATTAACAGAATCATTTTTTAAACAGCTGTTTCAGGCTAAAGGGTCAATGGGACTATAAAAAAATGTTTTCGTTTTACGCAAAATACCTGTTTCTTAGTGCCAAATTCCATGACCGAAGAGCGGATTAACGTGAGAATGTATCTATGTCAAAAGATTTCTTATTTTTTACGTTAATTCTTTATATTACTTCGATAAGTCTGTCGTGTAAAATCTTTAGCGATATATCTGTAAACGCTTGTCATCGCGGCGACGAAACGGCCGCCAGTTGGATTGCCCAATAACAATCGAAAGTTATGACTTTAAGAAATTTCCCACGTTCCTACACTACTTGCCACGCCGAACGCAAGATCGAAACGATTTTCGGTAGCGCGGCTCGTAGAATTTGCATGCCGATGTGACCTTAGCGCCGAGTAAAACTCCGTCACGCACAATTCGATACTCGGATACGTGCCTGTGGAAAGACCTAAATGATTATATTTCACGTGCGGCAAACTCCCCGCGCTGCCGGATCCAGGAGATACGCGGAGGTGGGAGGCCTTCGGATCTTCGACAAAACGATACGCTGAATCTCTTACATTTATCTGCATTTCTCGGATGCCTGTACGGGCGAACGGGACGAATACCCCGTTTCGATCGATAATGTCCCGCAGGAATTCCGGACGCGACGCGAAGTGCCGGCTCTCTCGGCAAGAACCCGGAGGTCAGCGTCGATCTGAGCATATCTCCGTGCATTGTTCCGCGAGCGGCGCGGCATTGTTTCCTGTCCGATGGCCGAGGGCTCGAGGCATCGCGAGGAATCGCTCGCCGAGTCGCTCTCGCCACGGATGACTTCAAACGATCCGAAAATTTATCGGAAAAATGTTTCAACTTTTTTCCCCCTTCCCACTCCTGGTTAAGTAAATATCTCAGACAGAAAGACAAGTCACGAGGTCTGAGGTTGAGCAAATTTGGTTATAAAAAGTTAATAAGAAATTTATCGCTGGGCGGAACGGATTTATCGTCGTAGGACACCGGGCGTGGCTAGTCGAATAAGAAAATAAGATGGCGGTCGACTTACTACTTCGATGCCTTCTCCGGCCGCAGTGTGTTCACGCAGTACCCTCCAACGCCGCTTGGAACTGACAAGGGCGCAAAGATATTCATCGTTGCGCTACTAAACTTCACTTCGCTACACTGTTAATTATTCATAGCCCCCCGCAGAGCAGATGAATTCGGACTCCTGAAATGAAACACTCGACTGACGCGATGTTTATTCACGACAAAACTCGACACGAATATTGGGCCGATGTTAATAGCAGACTACCACATGTCGTGTGTTATAACGTTATACATCGTATCACAGGTATTTCAAGGAAACAATCAAGAGACCCTTTCCCTCCCCGGCCAACCAACCGTAAAACTTTGGGTTGGATTTGGGTTGTTTTCTAAGAATCTGCTACAATGTAACCCGTCGATTGGTGCGCCAAACCAACTACGCGATTCCAATACTTCAAGAGGTTGATTTTTCGGCGATGATACAAAACCAATCGTAATTCCAACCGTCATATGTGTTGGACAGGTTGTTATGTGTCATGTGTTACAGGTTGGTTTTCAGGTACGTTTCAGGTGGCTCAGAACGCGAGTCTCTCGATTAACATCTTGAAACTATTTGGCTGGGTTCTCACTAACAATGGAGGATGGACAAACCTAGACGACGACACTGAAAAAGCAAAGCCGACGAGCGTTTACTCTTGATTAATGCCGCGATACGTATATTTTTAATAAAATATTCCGTTTAACAATTGAAGATGGCGGAAACTGGGCCTAAAGGTGGCGACAACTGGGCCGTTTACCTTACGAGGAATTTGATTAGTCCCTCGCCACCACGACCATTAGTTTTTCATTCACAATTTTATTATTAGTCCCTCGTCACCATGACGACGCCCGCTAGACAACAGGTCACGTGACGCGAGCTTGCGGGCCCGAAAAAAATCGACGCGACGCCAAGCGTCAAGATTCACAACCGTACTAACAATTCCCGGCGCTCCGTCGTCCCGTCAGTCGACGTCGAGTTTTCGGTGAGATAAAAATGGCGGCTATCGTTCTACTAGCGCCGTCTCTTCTTTGTCCCGCGTTCTGCTGTCGTCGAAGTGTACACAGCCCTGACGTTTACTCGTACGTTTTATCTTATTTTTAAATTCGCCATCGGCAGTCCGGTCAGTGTAAAAAAACGCTTCATTTTCGAAAGGCTAAAAGAACACTCGTAACCCGAGGACTTCCAGTGCCATCTCGCTTCTCTTCTGGCAAGTAAGTACTCGTATAAGTACGGCACTCCATTCCGAAGCAACACCGTTGGTTTTGCGTCCCGGAGATGAGCAACGAAAAACAAAAAAAAAAACAATCTCGAAGGCTCGCCGAGATGTGTGCATGCGCGAAGGGTACACAAGCGGTGCACAGACCGTTCTACGCTACTCTCGTAGACGGCCGACAAACGGCGTAATTGCACTCCTTCTCGGGCACAATGTATGCGTAATTCATTGGCTACAGGTAGTAACAGCGGTGAGTGGGCCTCGGGAGATAAAAAGTTGCGACGATCACGGCACTGACGTGCCCGAGGTTATCACTAACTTGCTCGCGTATGAGCCGGAGAAGAGAGTTCTCTTTCGCGCGCGATATAGACGATCGGCGGAGTAAGACCGAACGAGCGAGGGACTATCGAGACAGGACAGGACGAAGCGAGAAACCAAGAGAGATAGAAAGGTCGCGCTTCGAGAGCCTCAGATCGCAGCGCGCGCGGAGAGCCAAGCGGCATTTCGTGAATATCGAGAGCGCTGTTGCTGCCGGGCTGCACGTTGCCTGTGAAACACAGCTGAACGCGCGATGAGGTTCGACGTTCTAGCTGAGGGATCTCTCACTCGCTCGGCCCAACATTTGCTCTTTCAAAACCGTGTAATTATTGAAAATCGCTCTTGCACATGGCAAACTAACCGGTGGCTCTACCGGTGCAACAGTCAGCCGTTAGACAGCAGCACGATCTTATTAATTTGAATTATAGATTACGCAAAGCCGGTGCCAATGTGCGCGCCAGATGTGCGATTAACGATCCGTCGTATTCATTCATTTTTTTCGACCTAGAACTTTTGTCAGTTGGGATAATTTTTTTAAGTGAATCTTCTTTAGGGACGTTTGTATTTTCAGGGTAATGCAAGTCGCGTTACTGGCACGCAGGTAACGTGTTACGCAGATTTCACAGTATAGTAAGTCGCATTATTGGCAACGCGTCACGCGTGATCATCGAGACGGTTCTTTGGAAGAAAACTTATCACGAACTACCCATTATGGTGGGAGATTTTTATCCATATTTTACTGCTGACGATTTTCAGCTGCTAATTGAATTTTAAAGCGAATAATTCTATTTAAAAATAAATAAATCTCATATAGAATCTACTACGACACGTTGCGAGGACGCAGTTTTCTCAGAATATTTGGAAAAATTTCCAAGGAAAATGTATATTTTACGTTTATTTATATTTCTGCCATAATAAGTTTATCGGAGCATTTATTTATTTCACATAATAAAAAGATGAAGAAAGTAAACTTATTGACGAAAAACTAAAAATTATCGACGAACAAAAAGAACGTAACGCAGATAGTAAAGAAGTTTCACTTCAACCGCGCATAAAGGTTACACTTACACTTTTTTATCGTTCTGTATTAAACGAAGTGTCTATTCGCACCCCTCTTCCTTGAATAAGCAAGAGCTGCGAAACGATACTAAAATATCTTTATTTTTCTTTCTATTGATCCCCGAAGGCGAATAAAATTATCACGGCCGGTATAAAAAAATGTAATGAATATTATTCCTATTCAGAATCTTTTGCTGGGTCATTAAAATGCACGCGTGAATTTTTATGAAGAATATAATAACCCGATTTACGACAAGTCTTGTTTCACCTCGTCGCGATAAAAAAAATGTTTACAGTTGCCTAAACGATGTCGCGCAAGTTTCGACTTAATTGAAATCTTTCACCTCGGCGGCAAATGACTGGGTGGCCACCCGGTCAGTGACAATAGTGACATATAAATGGGCGGTTGTAAAGATGATCCCCGGGGGGTTTATTGTCCCACCATAAAAAAAAACTTCAGATTCGAGCGTCGACCCGCATCGTGAACACTGTTGAGAATTTATACCGAGTTGTCCGGATGATGCCTTATCAATGAACGAAAATTCATTCGCCGCGTCGAATGATCATTAATTTAACTGATTTAATTGAGCTCATTAATTGTTTTAATTGAGCACGAAGCTCAATTAAAATTAATTTCGCTGTTTCGATGTCTTTTGTGTCAAGCTCGTGTAGAATATCGTCGATGCATTCTCTTGTCCACGCACATAGCGTGCCGGCCGACGAGCATTGAGATTTACCGTAATTTTTGTTCGGGTCACAAATGTGGTTAAAACAGTGAAAAAAAATCTATCTAAATGGGCAGAATTTTTTTTGTCACGAATCGGGTCAACCTTTTAGCAGTCTATTTGTATTTTCATTTTTTTTATTAATCAGTTAATCAATGAATTGATATTGTAAAATAAATACAAAATAATTTTTTTCTGATTAAAGCGATTGGTACCTAGTTAATTTTAAAGTTGGGATCGTGAAGGTTTTTCGAGTTGATTTCTCTGTTGTCACGGTGCGGTCATTTTTTGACCAGTCAATTGACGGTCACGAAACAGTCAATTAACAAAAAAAAATGACCGGTCACCAAGTGGACGCCCATCTTCAGACGAGTATTTGCAGCACATTCCCGTTTATCTGTATGTCAGAACAGTGCTCTAGTAGGATAGATCATTAGTAAGATAGTATGAAAAATTAGAGAGGCTGGAAGCTTGAAGAAAAGGTGACGAAAATTAACATAAGCGGATAAGGTACAGAACGCGATAATTAATACTAAGTATCGAGTTTGGCGAGTGGGCCTGGAGGGGGGGGGGGGGTGACTACCAGAAGCAAAAGTGCCGGAAGAGATATCGATCGATAATCGAAGTCCTTCGGCAAAGGCCTCGATTCACCTCGTTCCGCAAGGGATACGCGAGCGCAGATAAATTTTGCTCGGCAACATATCGATAGCAGCTACGGTTACTTGAACCGGTCACATGGCACTTTAAGGAGGCAGTCTCGCTGTGCGCTGACTTCGCATAAGTTCGACAACAATAAGATAAAAATGCAAGTACTTCTTGATGGATCAAAGATCTGAAACAAAATCATGTATACTAAAGGTACTGAGAAGATTCATTTTGCATAATAATAATTGCAAAATTTTATTAATAAATTCATAAAAAAATTAATTGGTCAACAAATTACCCGGCAACAAAACTTTTTTTTTAATGAAAATGATTCGTTTACTTTTCTGAATACGTATGAATTTTTTCAGATTTTTAAGTAATCGTTGATTTTAGTTCTATAAAAAAAATAAAAAATCAACGATTACTTTATTGCCGGATTACTTTTGTTGCCGGATAATTTGTTAACCAATTAATTTTTTGATGAATTTGTTGATAACATTTTGCAATTATTGTTATGTAAAATGAATCTTCTCAGTATTTTTCAGATTTTTACACCATCAAGAAGTACTTGCAATTTTCTCTTATTGTTGTTGAACTTATGCGAAGTCAGCGCGCAGCGAGACTCCCTCCTTAAGCAAATATACCGCGTTATGTGACCGGTTATTTACCGACTCGCGTCATTAAACGATAGTGTATCGGAACAAAGTCCTTGCTCGTGCAGAACGGCGCGCCCGACGAGCAGGAAGACTTGGAATTGTCTATAGGATGTCATTCGAACGAGGGCAAAACTTGTTCCGCAGTGTTAATGTCCGCGAGCGTTGTGGCACCCGGTAAAATAGAGAGAATCGTACGAGCAGTGTTCGAGCAACAGGTTCTCCGGTGCGAGTGTACGAGCGGGGCGCACGGTGGCATTAATTAGCGTTGCTTTAGCGCGAGATCGCTACCGAAGATTTTCTCGCGACTTCGATACCCACAACGGCGGAGCGAGCGACAGTGAGACACTTCTCTTCTATTCGACAAAGAAATTCCGTCGTTGCGACGGCGCGCGCGCGCGTGAGTTATACACCCGTATAGCTCTCGTTTCTTTTTACTCCGTGAAGGCTCTCCCCGGTTCGCAGCGCCACACGCGGCGGAAAAATTTATCAGTCGACGTCATCGTTCGTGTACACCGGGGTGTATGCGCGTCCACTCGGCAGGACCTGGATGCTCTCTCGCCTCTCCGTAACTTTTATCCCTGTCGTTTTCACTGTCCACCTATCGTTCTTAAATATCTTTCGGGGCTTTACGATTTCGAAATCCTACGACGAGGATTACCCGACTCCTTTCTAACTTTGTACTACGAAACCCGAGTCGATTCGGTTCTTGTCCGATGTTTCGAGCAGGGTTGGAAGCATCGGCGACGATAAAATTATGTCCCAAGAATTAAGGTAAAGGTACCAATGATCGGACGGTTAAGAGCAGCCTAAGATTCCAGCAGTTATTAATTTATCAAGAACATTTTTTTTCTTGAAATAACCGA
>JAPYZC010002724.1:0-25148 GCA_030522665.1 Ichneumoninae sp. A BG-2022a | reverse complement strand
AAAATTACGATTTTAAACAAATTTTAACATAAAGGAAACGAATAACATTTTGGGATCATTATTATGGACGAACAATCTTATCAGCATCTTTCATATGCTAGATTTTTTTCAGATTTTTATCCGATCGAGAAGTGTTTGTAATTCTCTTTTATTCCTCTCAAACTTAGGCGGCGTCAGTCATTGCGCTAGTAATACCTTAAGAGCAGGGCACAGTACTAAAAAAAATATCAAGTGTCGCAAATACTTTTTGCACTTGAAGTATTTCTCGAATACTTTTCACAGTACGGTTCGTAGCGTTAAACGTTGTCTAGACTTAAAATTAAAAAGTGCAAAGTAACTTTCACATGGCTTCCTCGTTTATTACAATTTTGCGCATAGCTTTCTCTATGGGAAAATTCGTTGACCAATTTTGCCTTCGTCGTTGTGGAGGCTATGCGCAAAATTGTAGTAAATAAGCAAGCCACGTGCAAATAAATTACTTTGCACCTTTATTCGTAACATTAAAAAATGTTTACATTTCATAAAATTTAAACGTCAAAGTTTGCCTCAAAATTTTATTGTAAAAAATACTTCAAGTACTGCCCAGCTCTGGTTGTTTTTTAAATCTCCACACCGTCACTAACGATCACTTTTCCGCACAGAACGTGGACGTTTTGAAGGACCAGGAGGCGGTCAAGCAACTAGCAAGTATTCTCAAAACGAATGTGAGAGCGTGTAAGGCCCTCGGGCATCCGTATGTCATGCAGTTGGGAAGAATATACTTGGACATGCTGAATGTTTATAAGGTAGGTCGACGAATTTTTTATTCAACGAATTTTTGTCGTTAACCAATTTTTTTTATTAATCATTCACAAATTTCACACTCGGCGCAGGTTATGAGTGAGAACATAAGTGCTGCGATAGCTTTAAACGGTGAGACGGTGATGAAGCAACCGCTGATCAAGAGTATGAGAGTCGTGAAAAAGGAAACGTTAAAGTTAATATCGGACTGGGTGAGCAGATCGAACGATCATCAAATGGTAAGTGTCGTTGCAGCTCAGGTTCTTCCGTTTTCCATTGCCTTTTCCATCACCCAGTGTAATCGAATCGTTTTTATTTTTCTGTCGCCAGGTCTTGGAAAACTTTATCCCACCGTTGCTGGACGCCGTATTGTTGGATTACCAAAAGACAAACGTTCACTGCGCCAGGGAACCGGAGGTGCTCAGTGCGATGGCCACGATCGTCAACAAACTTCAGGGCAACATTACGAGCGAGGTGCCGAAGATATTCGACGCGGTCTTCGAGTGCACCCTCGAGATGATAAACAAGGACTTCGAAGAATTTCCCGAGCACAGGACAAACTTCTTCCTTTTACTGCAGGTAAGATCGATGCGGTGCGATTAAAAGGCTTACGCCACAATAAATTATTAAAAATTCAGTTATATTTCGTGATTTTTTTTTTCTCTGTGAATATACGCTTTATCGATTCAGTTTTTTAGTGTGGCAGAAGAACATATTAAACATTTAATGTAGACTTAATATAGAACATTTAGGTATTTTTTCATTGAATTTTATTGTTATTTTGTATTTGTTTATATCGGTCGGCGTAGACAATTTTTGTTTTAAGTTCTTTGCGGTGTCCCTCGTTTCAACTTGTCATTTTATCAGAAACAAACAATTTCAATTGTTATATATAACGCGGACCTTGATGAGGGAAAACACCACAATTGACGAAATGGCGACTATTTGAAAAGAGTCGATTTTTAACAATTTTTCAACACCGAATCATTTTCAAAAATTATGTTTTTTACATATGAAACCGTCAAATACTAAAAAATCTGTTGAAGTATATCAGTACAAATTTTCATAAAAATCCATGAAGCCATTTTTATCAAAAATTTATATAAAAAATGACACCGATTTTCAGAATCAGCTTTTGAGAAAAATGCGTTCAAAGTTCGGCCGCGCCGCTGCTTGAGCGCTCCGCCACTTTTCACATAACCGTCCCTATCTATCGTAATTCGTTGGATGTGGACGCAAAATTTTAACAGAATATTCTTGACACTATAAACTATTAGAATTAGAAAAAAAATCGAAAATTTACTGTGTCGTTAAGCCTTTAACGACACAGCTCGAAGGAGAAAAGGCGCAGAGTGTTGACGAACGATGTTTAAATTTTCAGGCAGTGAATGGCCACTGTTTCCCCGCGTTCCTCTCGATACCACCGGCTCAATTCAAATTGGTACTCGACTCGATAATCTGGGCCTTCAAACACACGATGAGGAACGTTGCGGACACCGGCTTGCAGATCCTCTACCAGCTGCTGCAGAATATCGAACATCACGAGCAGGCCGCTCAGAGCTTCTACCAGACCTACTTTACAGACATTCTTCAACACATATTCAGCGTCGTGACGGATACTTCGCACACCGCAGGTAAATTATTGCTCAGCTTTGATAAAATATCCTCGTATCTTCGTTCGCTATTTTGCTGCTTCACACCGTCGTCGCTGAATTTTTTTTATTTTCAGGTCTAACGATGCACGCGACCATTCTCGCGTATATGTTCACGCTCGTCGAGTTGGGCAGAATCCTCGTGCCGCTCGGCCCGTTGCCCGACAACAGGCTCTACGTTCAAGAGTTCGTCGCAAGATTGCTCAAGGCAGCCTTCACGCACTTGTCCGATAATCAGATTAAAATAACGGTCCAGGGCTTGTTCAATCTGGACCAAAACATCCCAGCTTTCAAGGAACATCTCAGGGACTTCCTCGTCGAGATTCGGGTTAGTAGCCGAAATGCATCCGAAGAAAGTAAAAAATATTATGAATCCAAGAATATGTGCGCGACGTCGAATTTCATTTTCGTCGAGTCTTTGGCTATGCACTGCTTTATGGAGAATATAAAATTGTTCGCTCGTAGAATTTTGCTCTCCGAGCGAAGTTTGCGCGATGTAAAAAACAGCCGTAATAACTTCACAAAATTTCATCTCGTGCAATCTTCAAGGTCATGAAATACCAGTAAAATGAAAATACAATTTTTATGAAACCCAGAATATCTGCACATCATAATATTTAATTTTTGGCGAATCTTTGGCAACGCACAATACTTTATTTATTTATTTATTTTATTTACGGGACGAGCCCTTTTACATTTTTGTACAGTTCAGATAAAGTTTCATATTTTGTGTGTAACAGTATATTTTACAAAAAATTTGTTTAAAAATTATTATTATACATTTTTCTCTATTTCATTCGTACTTAGGAAGAAAACGAAATTGTTTGCACGTAGAAGTTTAGTATCCGAGCGCAGTTTGATGCAAATCACAACCGTTACAACTTGATAAAATTTTGTCTCATGCGGATATCTTCAGGATCATATTCGCAAAATATTAGTAAAAAATATATGTCGTATTTCACAGATATACTTCCCGGTACCTGCCATGGATATTTTTTTCCATGTCGGCTGCCTTCACATTATCCAAAAAGCGTTTCTAAGTACAGTTAAAAAAAAACAAATGATTTTCTCTTAGGAATACACCGGAGAAGACGATTCGGATCTTTATTTGGAGGAGCGCGAGACCGCCCTGCGATTGGCGCAGCAAGAGAAGAGGAGGCAACAGATGGCCGTTCCGGGTATCCTCAATCCCCACGAGTTTCCCGAGGAGATGCAGGACTGAATAATCATCGACATACCCAATCCAACGACAACCGAAACAACAATAAGAACAACAACAACAGCAGCAACAATCCTACGTGCACATACGAGCGGGAGACAATTTTTCGTCGTAGGTACTATCGTATCCTTTTACCTGCAACCATCCTTATCACCGCTACTACGCCGACGTGAACCACAATCGCCACGGTCACTACACAACAGCTAAAAAAAAACTGAAACACTACATGACCCACTAATATACCTATGCGAGAACACGCGACAGATACATTATTATACTAAACTCGATAGAGCCGACGTGTGTAAAATACAATTTGTCCTTGTTAAAGGAGGTAAGCCCGAAACGTGGTGACTGTTTGTTTGTCTGTTATAGGATTTTTAAATGAAAAAAAAAAAGTGGAAAAGTAAAAAAAAAAAAAAAAAAAACGGAGTTTATGTTTGTGGGTAAAATGTGAGTGCCTGCTTAACGATGCTATTTCACGGTACCCTAGAGACTATATTTCTTATAGAAAGTTAGTCCCGATAAGTACGTAGCAAAGAAGAGAAAAAAGAAATATGAATGAAAAAGATGATTAAACGAAACGAAAGGGAAAAAATGAGGAGAACGCTAATATCACCGGGTAGTGCTGAGAGGTTTACTGCCAGTAGACGACTCTTAATTTCGAGTGTATTGTGGGTGAGATAAGGGCAGGTGAATTTTGTACTTGGTAAGATTAATTGGACACATGATTATATTTCCCCCCCGACTAACGAGATTGTGCGTTTCGATGGGATCAAAGTTTCCTCCGTTACCGTTATTGATACATAACGCCAACGGCAGCGATGTCTGTGATGCGACGTGTTTGTATTCCATGATTGATTCATCAAATTACATATTAATTCAATTAAAAAAAAAAAAAAACTACTTTCGACTGTTATGGAAATTCGCCGCATTTGCCCATCTTTCCAAAAAGCTCTGGAACTTTCGTTCTCGCGACGTTCGGACGATGAGCGATAAAAAAAAAGTAAAAAACAAAAACAGTACGTGTATAAACCAACAGGTTGTCCTCGTATTTCTCATCCGCACGAGGCCGTTATACAATATACATACATGAGTATATATGCATATATATCATTAGCGTGAGAGTGTGACGATATAGGGACGAGGGAAGGGTAAAGGACAAGAAGTTGTGCGCTACGAGGTTGTCCAGCAGCTTTAAGGCGGAGCGTAACTGTAAACCGAGTTTCATATAAATTGGTACTTCCATTGAAAGTTTGGCTCGACCTTTCTTTATTTTTTTATTTTTCATTCCTCGTGTCGTGAGTGTCTCGAAAGTTTAAATTTGTTCACCGTGGTGTTCGGAGCATGTAGAGAAGCCGGGCGGCGTTGTTTCGCAGGTCGTCGTTCGAGGGCTGTAACGACGAAACTTTGATTACCGCTCTCGTCGGCATTGCAGGCACGCGCGTGATCCTAGAGCAAGAAGTCGGCGATCCGTTACGATCGCCATCGTTCGTCATCGGTCGCACACGAGCCCATCCAGAGCAGCACTGTTTCGACAACTTTGCATACAGACCTAACGTTCAACTTGTAATTCCGACCGCACTGTGCTGTTTTCCAGTCGCTCCTTAATTATATACTTCTTGTAACTCACGCACGAAAAGTGGCGCTTTGCAAACAAGTGTACACATCGGTCCGATCTCACTTTACGCACGCTTAAGCGTGTGTAAAATACTTCACGCACGCTTAAGCGTGTGTAAAGTACTTCACACACGCATCAGCGTACGTAAAGTACTTCACGCACGCATTGGCGTGCGTAAAGTACGGTGCATGTGCACATCGGTTCAATCTTACTTTACGCACGCTTAAGCGTCTGTAAAATACTTCACGCACTTATCAAAGCGTACGTAAAGTACTTCACGCACGTATCAGCGTACGTAAAGTACTTCACGCACGCTTAAGCGTGTGTAAAATACTTCACGCACGCATCGGCGTACGTAAAATACTGCACGCACGCATCGGCGTGCGTAAAGTACGGTGCATGCGCACATCGGTTCAATCTTACTTTACGCACGCTTAAGCGTGTGTAAAATACTTCACGCACGCATCAAAGCTTACGTAAAGTACTTCACGCACGCTTAAGCGTACGTAAACTAGTTCACGCACGATTAAGCGTGTGTAAAGTACTTCACACACGCATCGGCGTACGTAAAATACTTCACGCACGCATCGCCGTGCGTAAAGTACGGTGCGTGCGCACATCGGTTCAATCTTACTTTACGCACGCTTGAGCGTACGTAAAGTACTTCATGCACGCATGGGCGTGCGAAAAGTACGGCACATGCGCAGTAGGCCTTGCTGTGTAGCGCCGCAAGCAGCAGGCACGAAGTAGCGCTTCTCCTGCACTCGTTAAAATAGTAATCTACGATACTAGTGCGATAAAACGTTTTTCTTCGCTCGTCTGATCGCAACACTCGCCTTGGGCTCGTGCTGCAAAATCAGCAAAAAGTTTTATCGCACTAGTATCGTAACGCACTGTTACTTTTATTGTACGTAAATTAACATGTAACGTCGATCGATTATCGACGAGGGTAAAAGCAGGTTAAAAAATAAAAGATCTGCGCTTCGAGCTTGCCTCCAGACCACCGCTCGTAATCGGCAGTTATATCGCACGGATAGCTTAGAGAGGAGTGTGTAATTTTGGTATGGGACACACCGCGACTCTTGCTGATTGACTTTTGTACTATACACACTACCGAAAAAAAAGAATAATAATAGTAATCACTTCATCAACATTGATTTACGATCGTCAAGAGCGACTCTCGAGAATCACTTACACTTGTCATTTCGACAGACAATTTTAGTTTTTTTTTTTTTTTGCCCACGCGTGTCACAGTTTTTCCAGGCCAAGCCCGGTCGAGTCGGCGAGGCCGAGGATTTTTTTCCCCTCCGTACTCTCGCGCTTTGGTTATTCTATGGAATATTTATACGATAACAATATTGTAACTGAGAGTTTGCCAGTGGCTCAACCTCGAGGCCGTCGAGCCATTACGTTCGGTACCATGCGACTCGCGTTGCGGAGCTGAGCCACTGACAAACGGCTATATATATTTCGTGGGTTAGATTAAAGCGAAAGGAGAAGAGAGAAAAGAAAAGAAAAAGCAAACAGACAAAAAAAGGCAACGTTATATATATATATTACTTTTGTTGTAAGCTGTATTCATTTGCTACCCATTGCTTTCAAGGGCGTTAATAATTCGTGTCACGTGACTTTGCCGGGTGAGTAATATTGGAAAAGCGAGGCTGCGCTTTGTGCCGGCGAGCCGGTGGCTCGTTCTTCATATTTTTTTTAATCGCTATTTTCAATTAGTTTTGTTTTTGGAGAAAAGATAAGTAAAAATAACAGCTGGGTAGAGTACATGGTCGAGTGCTAGCATTGCGACGATAATAATGAAACGATACACTATAAAACATTGTTTTATGTTGGACAAAAAAAAAGAAAGAGAAAACTCAGCTAAATACACGTTATATGTAAATAGAATTTGGCCGGTGGCAAATAAGTACAGCTAAGATCATGCGTATGGTAATGTTTATGCTCTAGACGGTAAAGGAAATCACTCTCATCTAAAAAAAAAAGCGATCTATGGGGGGAAGAAATGAGTTTTATACGAGGCATTCATCATTCAAAGTATTATCGATCGACTGACCTACAAACATTTCTCAAATACGCTCCGTAAAACGTTGCTTTTATTAATGGTGTGATAATACAAACAAACAAACAAAAATAGGCACTTGTTTAGGACTCTTTGATCGAGTACCATTGTGGCATTTCTAAGCTTGAAATTTATAGAGCACGGGTGGGCTGAATGAATCTTGAGAGAATAAGGATCAACAGTATCGTACGATAAATTAATCGGCCAAAGGATTTCGCAGCGTGCGGGCAAACGTTTTTTTATTTTCTTTTCAATAATCCGAAAAAGTTTGTTCAACCGTTAAATCCGAAACAGTTATCTCACCGATCGGCAGTTAAATAGAATATTCTCGCAGTTCGATACAGCAAAAAACGGGTTGTCGAGACGCCGAGAGAGAACGAGGAGAGAACCGTCGATTCGACTATTATTTTTCAACGCCCGACCGATAACACTGCACTAGGCTATCGAAGTTTGGCGGATCGTACGTTTCGATGGTACATAGTTATGGAATAGTGTGTCATGTATGTCTGAGTGTGTGGGTGTATAAGTTAAGAATTCTATCAGTTATTATCATTATAATGAAAAAAAAGCAAAAAAAAAGTATGTAAAGAGTTTAATAATACTTACTAATAAAATTAAAAGGAAAAAAAAACAAACAAAAGTATCGCTGAGGGATTGCGAGGTAACGAATGGTCCTGATAGGTAACGAAGCCATCCTATCGTCCGTTGCTATAGCTACGAGTAGATTAAGGCACTGAAGAGCTAGAAACAGCTAAACTATTGAGTAAGTAATGTCGAATATTCAAATTGTACTTCATCCACCCTGGAAAAGTTGAATGGGTCGGAAGCCCCGTTATCGTCGAGGAATATTGTTGCGTTTTCCGTACGTGAATTCGGTTTACATTGTTTCAAAAATGTAATAGGTATAGCAAAGTCGTTCTATCCTCCGTTGCTATAGCTACGAGTAGATTAAGGCACTGAAGAGGCAGAAACAGATATTCTGTTGAGTAAGTAATGTTCCATAATCGAATAGTCTCCATCTACCCTGGAGAAGTTTAACGAGTCACAGATCCCCGTTATCATTGTGAAATATTGTTTCGTTTTCCGCACAGAAATTCAGTTTACATTGTTTCAAAAATATTTATTCTCTGGGTTTTTCTGCGCTTCCCTAGTGGTTCGGAATCCACCTTAAAAACTATAGGTCTAGGCTTTCGCAATCTTCATAATTACAACACAATCTTAAAAAAAATAGTCAAATAGAACGTGTCCCTATGGTAAAAGTAGCCACTGCTATGTCCGAAGCCAGCCTAAAGCGTAAATTAACTTTTTTTCGAAAGTACAATAGGTAACGATGTCGTTCTATCCTCCGTTGCTATAGCTACGAGTACAGTAAGTTATTGGAGAGCTCGAAACAGATAAACTGTTGAGTAACTAATGCCGAGTCATCGAATCGAATTATCTTCATCCACTCTTGGCCAGTTTAATGAGTGACGGAATCCCCGTTATCATTGTGGAATATTATTTCTTTCTCCGTACGGAAATTCAGTTTGCATTGTTTCGATAAAAATAACACCGCATGGGGTATCATGTTTTACAAGATGGAGTCTTGGCGCTCAAAGTGTAGCTAATGTACACAGTTCGCTAATCGACGGAGCACTTCGTCGACACATCTCTCCGTGCAATCCTCAACAACGCGCTGCCGCAGACCCAGAGAACATGTCGAATTTCGACCACGGTATTTACAAGAACGATCCGGTGCTCTTGAAGAGTTACGTCAACAAGCGTTGCGCGGTCACAACGACCGACAAGAGCGTACACACCGGCGTCGTCTACACGGTTGATCCGGTGTCTGAGAGGTTAGTTTGTTTTTCCCCCACCTCGCCTCCCTCGTTCGACTTGCGGTGCGCTAAATTCCCTATCTTGCAGCGTCGTCCTCGTCGACGAGTCTGCCGGCGCCGATTCGCGATTGAAAGTCGTGATCGGCCATGCGGTCCAACAAATCGACGTGTTATCCTCGTCGGAAGTCGACGATCCGCCGCAACTGTTTCAGCAAGCGACCACCCACATCTCCGAGAGCCTCGCAGCGGAGCGCAAAACAGCTGTGATGAGACTACTCGAGGAAAATCGATTTCCGGTGAAGGAAATCGACCAAACTCTGCACATCGAGGGTGTCGTTTCCATAAAACCGCCTTACGGCGCCGAAGATTGCGTATCGACGAATCCGATTGTTCTGACCAGGATACACAACATACTCTCCCAAATACAGTAACTTACACCCTGATAGACAATCGCCACGAAAAGTAGCAATATTGGCGCGATATTGGCGACATGTGCGGCACATGTCGCAATTATTGCGCCAACTGCTACTTTTTGTGCCGCTTGTCCATCAGGGCACTGTTAAACGAAAATTGTAAATTTAATATACCGGATTGGAAATTTTTATGCAAGGACTGGTGCATTAAATTTAATGTACAATTGTGATGAAAAATTCATATACTTTTTCATTGAAACTAAAGTCAGTTATACAAATTTAAGTACTTTAATATTAAAATTAAGGCAAATTATTAAAAATGAAGTATTCCCAATGTTTATAATACACTGAACATGAATTTTAATTGCACATGAACTTTAATAAATCAGTTTTATGAATAAAAAGTTCGAGTACCGATACATTATATTGCATACGAATTTTTTTTAGAGTGTAGCTTGTAAATTGTAAATTTAATATACCGGATTGGAAATTTTTATGCAAGGACTGATGCATTAAATTTAATGTACAATTGTGATGAAAAATTAATATACCTGTTCATTGAAATTAAAGTCTATTATACAAATTTAAGTACTTTCATATTAAAATTAAGGCAAATTATTAAAAAAATTGCACATGAACTTTAATAAATCAGTTTTATGAATAAAAAGTTCGAGTACCGATACATTATATTGCATACGAATTTTTTTTAGAGTGTAGCTTGTAATAATCGGTCGCGAGAAGGAGCGGGAAAATAGGCCGTCTCAAATAAACATCCACTCATCTGGTAATGACAATAGCAATAATAATAATAATCATAATAATATTTTTACATCTTAGACTCTTAATTTCTTAATCGATAGTTATTATAAAAATAAACCTGTGATTATGAGGAATGTATCCGGTGGTGTTGGTATCAATTACTTTGTAAGGCCAAGATTACGGATATGTGCATTGAAAATTGAACCGACGAAAAGCGGGATGTGAAAGGGGAGGGGGCGCGGGCTAAAAACATTTTTTTTGTAACTCATGCACGAAAAGTGCGACTTTTCGTGCCTGCCGAGGGAGGCGCTTTACAGCCAAGCACATCGGTCCAATCTTACTTCACGCACGCCTAGGCGTGCGTAAAGTACGGCGCATGCGCAGTAGGCCTTGCTATAAAGCTCCACAATCAGCAGGCACGGAGCAGAATTTCTCCTGCATTCGGTACAAAAATTACTATTATTACGAGTTCGATAAAATAATCACATTCCTTGCGTGCAACACTGCCGGAAAATCGCCTATTTATTGACAAATGTTCGTTGTTAAAGGGAAGTGAAATATCGCGGTCGGTGTTGAAAATTGTAATGAACTTTTTTTACAGGTGCTAATTTTTTTGGGGAATAAGCAAAAAATTCGAGCTGAATGCGCACGGTAATTTCGCATGCGGACCGAATTCATTTTTTTCTCAAAAAAATTAGCACCATTGAATAAAGTTAATTTAAAAATTGCAACCATCTGTCTAGCACACACAGCTGTTTCACTTCCCCATTTTTCGAAGCAAGAAATGTGGTTATTTTAACGAAGTCGGAAAAAAGTATCATATGATACACGGGAGGGAGTGGATTTTCACCTCATATGATTTCTGCCCTCGCTTGGCTCGGACAGCCAAATTCACGCTCGGGGAAAATCGCGCACTTCTCACCCTTGTGGCATAATATACTTTATTTCACTCGGCGGGAAAATGGCGGTTTTTCGCACGCTTCGCAAAAACCCCCATTATCACACCTTGTTTGTTCGATACTCGTGCGAAAAACGTTTTCTGAACTCGTGTGATTGCAACACTCGCCTTCGGCTCGTGCTGCAAACTCACACTCGTCAGAAAAAGTTTTCTCGCACTCGCATCGAAATGTACTATATAACTACACGGTGTACACGCAGTAACAGTTGCGTTGCTATTTTGTGACAATTTTCTAATCAGCACTGTAACTCTATCATAAAAAAGTGCTACCTGACAGGGTGCGTTCTTGCATGCAGTTATGCTCTGTTCGGCTAAACGCGAAATATTTAAGTTCTTACATTTCAGTCCGCTCCATTCGGAGTTTAGTTTTTACACAAATCCGCTCTGACAAGCGTTCTTTTCTTATCAAAGGGCTTATCTAAATCTACCTCTCGGAAAGAATCGGACGTTCCGCTAGTTAATTTTAAAAACCATCTAGCAGTTTAGAGTCGCGAATAGAAGAACGCACGGCTAGGCAGATCTACATTCCAGAACGCCCCCACAGTTATATTACCGACTAGGAAATTGCAACATCGCAGCAACGTCCTTGCAACTTGCGTTCACTGGGTAATGCGTATAAATAAAACACGCAACAACAATTTTTTACCGAGTCGGAAAGTAGATTCATCGAACAATCCACTCGACATCACGGATGAAAAATCGTTACTGGCGCAAACACATTTGTACTAACATTCTCTTTCACACTCTGTCTCGATCGCGCTTTGATTTCCTATTTGTGCAATAATAAATGTCCACGAAGTTTTTTCTTTTTTTTTGTACAAACTCTCATACACCGGGCCGCGTTCAGAAATCATACCCGGATAACTCTTTCTCTCGTTCTATGTTATCACTTTATCATGGTGTCCAATAAAAAGTCCGTACGAAATTCAAAGACGTTCAAGGACAATTTGCACGACATTTACAGGTTGCATTGGAAGATTTATAAAAAAAATTAAAATATGCTTATATATAATGGTATTTCATATTATATAAAATATGAAATACCATTTAGTTCGAAAACTGTTTTCGTCTACATTGAAATTCTTTCAGAAAAAAAACTACTCGCTATGCAAGAATGTATATATCTATGTCAGCGAAACTGCGATACACATTTTTTAGGATGCTCCATAGTAATATAAATATTGAAACAAGCACAAATTTTCCGGGAAATAAAAAATGCAAGGACATTACGAGAAATTCAAGAAAATTTCAGCACTTTTTCGAGGACAATTCCAGGACTTCAAGCCACCGTTGGACACCACGGTAATCCGAAGGAAGTTTCTGAACGCGCCCTCGCAGACTCTCTGCGCTGAGGTACGGGTTTATGGCGGGGATGCTCGTAATTTCTGATGGAGCGTGTTCGCGATTTTTTATATTACGTATCAAGCCTGTCGCATAATTTGTTCAGGGCCGCGGAGCTCGGTAACGACGAATATATGATTTCGCGTGTACAAATCGCGTCGTCCCTGTTCCCGGGCAGTGGCCTTCCGGACAGCGGCGTTTATTTGTAATTTTACTCGCCGTACCTGCTATCAAAGGTACGGGCGATGATAAGGCAATATTCATTAGAATCATTATGCAAAAAAAGGAAGAAAAAAAAATCGTGCGGCAGCCCGTCCCGGGCGAATCGTAGATTACGATACGACGCGAAAAAGAAGTCTGAAAAGCGCAGCTCTTTTTTTTAGATCCGAAATACTGATATTCTAATTGTTCGCAGCCCATCGCCGAGCTTAATCTTGTTTCCTTATAAATAGTTTTACAGCTAATATAATAATCTTTGAAATATCGGCGTATCCGTTCGACGAGCCGAACGTCGATGTTTAATGTTACGTAGCTTCGGAGGAGCAAGCTCTCGACGCACTAAGCCGCCTCTTTGGCGCCGTGTATCACTCAGCCTCGCGACTAATCGAATCGGCTTTCACGGCGAGGCGCGTCACGCATTTGACAAATACTCGCGTTGGACTGGTTTGAATTGTGTGCTGCTATGTAATAAAAAAAACGTTCCGGGCTCCCTCGGAACATCTTAAGCCGTTGTCGCGGTGTAACGTCATTCCGATTCGCTGTCGGAATAGTACTCTATTGGATTGGGATCGCGAACTTTTTTCGAATATCTAAGTCCTACGAGATCGGCCATTTCTTCGATATTCGATAATACCTGCAATGAAATGAAGGTCATGGTAAATATTCTCATAAAATTATATTGAAAAAAATATCAATGCCTCAAATAAAATTAGACTTGCGGGCTGCCAACGAAAAAAAAATGTGATTTCAATATCATATAGAATTGTAAGAAGAATTGAAAATCATGTGCAATGTACTGGAAGTTTTATGCATAAACTGGTATATTAAATTTTATGTACAATTGTAATGAAAAATTACCGTACGGTATATAAAAAATGTTAGCAATTCTTTACTTTTAATAAAGTACTTTAATATTGCTATAATAAATTATTTGAACTAAAACACTTTAGTTCAAATAATTTACCTCAATTTTACTCAAAAAGTCTATTAATTTCTCACGACAATTGTACATTGAGTTTAATGTACCAGTTTTTGCATAAAAACTTTAGGTCCAACACATTAAATTTATAATTTTTTTACCAGCCCGCAAGCGAATTTTTTTTTTCAGTGCAGTGTTGCAAGTTACGTACGTAGTCCAATTGTTCTTTGGTATGAGCGGCGGATAGGCAAAAACGAATTCTTCCTGCCATGAGCGGAGTCGCCGGAAAACCGACGCCGACCGTCGCAATGTTCCGCGTTGTCAAGGTACGGACGACAGTTCTTTAAACATAAAAAAACATCATTAATAGACGAACACGTTCGATTAACGAAGCGATTTGTATTTTATCACTCCCATCGGGTTTATTTATACGAACCCTATTTTCGAGAAGAGATAAACTAGCATAGGCACCACTGGCGAGTCTTCGTGGCCGAATATTATTACACCGATTTGATGGAGCTTGCGCCTGAAGTATCGCGTGTTTCTCGCCAGCTGCTTAGTCCGTTTCCTTCCTGCGTCGGTGCCATCCTCGCCCATGATTATTCTCATCGACGTAATGACCTGCTGCACTATCGGAGGAGACATCGCGGCTGCGTATGTGTGAGCGTGACTGTAAACCCGCAAGTGGTTTATCAGAGCCTGAGAAAAATCGGGAGATACGTTAATGGTAATTCGCCATAAAAATTCTGTGGATTATAGGACAGAATAAAATTGGTTATTTCGTACCCTAGGGCAAAACTCCCTAAGGAAACCGTGCAGCAAAGAAGTAAATACACAAGTTAACAAAACAAAAATTTGGCTTATCCCAATTATTGACCATAGACAATATAACGAAAATACAGTAAATAAAATAAAAAATATGACGGGATAAACCGGTATCGCAACTGTGTATGTGTGAGCGTGACTGTAAACCCTCCAGTGGTTTATCAGAGCCTGGGGAAAATCGGGAGATACGTTAATGACAATTCGCCATAAAAATTCTGTGGATTATAGGATAGAATTGGTTATTTCGTACCATAGGGGAAAACTCCCTAAGGAAACCGTGTAGCAAAGAAGTAAATACACCAGGTAAACATGGTGTCCAGTAAAAAATCCGTACGAACTTCAAGGACATTCAAGTACAATTTCCAGGAGAAATCCTGGTTGCGTCGGGACAGTTATTAAAAAAATAAAAATATGCATATCGCGCGTAACATACGAAATAAAATTTAGTTCGATAAGTTTTCGTTTACGTTGGAATCGGTCCAGAAAAAAACAAACTGAGATACACATTTTTTTAAAAAGAGTCGCCAGTTTTCAAACAAGCTCAAATTTGCGAGGAAAAAAATTTAAGGACGTTCCAGGACTTTTTCAAGGATAGGCAAAATTCAAGGGCAGTGTCAGGACTTCAAGGATTTCAAGAATCGCTGGGCACCATAGTAAAAGAAATTTAGTTCAGACAAATGATCGATGATTGAAAATATAAGGAAAATAAAATTTAAAAAATATGACTCGATAAGCCGAAATCGCAGGGTACGTGAATTTACCTTGGAGCCGGCGATGTACCCACCCGCCGAGCCGAAACTTTTCGTGAACGTGCCCATTAGTATGTCAACTTCACGGGGGTCGATTCCGTAGTAGTCGCATATACCTCTTCCGTGTTTGCCCATGGCACCGGTGCTGTGAGCCTCGTCCAGATAGAGATAAGCCTGTTTTACCGAAACACACAAATTTTTACTCCTCGCACGTCGAATCATCGCGAGTCAAGTCATTTCCCACGGAACGACATACTCACCTTATATTTCTTTTTTAATTCTATTATTTGTGGTAGATGCACAACGGAGCCTTCCATCGAATAAATTCCCTCGACAACGATGAAAACTTTTTTCCACGGTTCGCCGGTTCCTGGCCGTCCCGACGCTATAGCTTCTCTCAAGCATTTCTCCAAGTGTCTCACGTCTGTAAAATAATCATTTGCTCGTCACTTATATCGTCGATTAGTCAGCTTTGAGAACTCACGCCACAGTAAATGGGTGAAATTCATGCATATTTCGTGATTTTTTTTCTCGGCAAATATACGCTGCATCGATTTAATTTTGTTAGGGTGGAAGGCGGATATATTAAGGTCGTACATTTTTTTTTATATTTTATTATTATTATATACTTTATTATTTTATTTTTTTTTAATATGAGACCATCAAGGACTAAAGAATCTATTGGAGTATATTGGTACACATTGGCATAAAAATCCATGAAGCCATTTAAGGGATTTCAGAGACACCGATCTTGAAAACCACTTTTTGAGAAAAATGCGTTCAAAGTTCGGCCGCCCCGCTGCTCGAGCTCTCCGCCACCTTCTACTTAATGATCTCTAACTTTCGTAATTCGTTGAATTGCGACATAAAAATTTAACAGAAAATTCTTGACACTATAAACTATATAAGGGGACAAAATAGAATTTTTATTGTTGCGTAAGCCCTTAATGCCGATAATGCGGACTCACCGTTGTGCTTGAACACCCGAGTTACAGCGCCCGAAAGTCTCAGCCCGAGAATAAGTGACGCATGATTTTTTTCGTCGCTGAGAACCAAGCAACCGGGGCTCAAAAGGGACGGAAGGTTTAAGCTGTTGGTAGCGAATCCCATGCCGAAAACTATAGCGTCCTCGACTCCCAAGAATCTGGCAGTCAGTGATTCCAGCTCGTCGTGGATCGGCATGTTTCCTGAATAAATGAACCTTGATATGTTACAAAATTGACGCTGGCGTTAGCCCTGAAACGTTTGTTTTGAAAAGCATAAATCGCGCGAGCGCGCTATTTACCGAGCTCCAGACGCGTACTGCAAGTCGAGCAGCCCAATTTCTTCAGACTATCGATGCTCTGCTCCGCGCATTGACCCGTTGCCTCCGCGAATCCTAAATAATTGTACGATCCCAAGTTTATACACGGCGTTTCCGTTCCCGTGAATCTGGCGAAGAAACAACATTCGTAAAGATCGTTGATAACCGATGTAAATAATCAACTCGCGAATGGTAGACATAAAAAAATAATCTGTTTTCTTTGGCTCTTCTGTCGACAGATTTTGTAACACAAAATATTGAATTCGTGCCATTCATATTGCATATTTAATGTACCGGACTTGGAGTTTTTATACAAAAACTGGTACATTAAATTCGATGTACAATTATGATAAAAAATGAATGTACTTTTTCGTTGAAATGAAAGTAAATTATTACGATTAAAGTACTTTCGTAGTAAAATTAACGTTAATTATTTAAAAATACAGTATTTCCAATGTTTTTAAGACACTGAACATAAATTTTTCATCAAAATTGTACATCTAGTTTAATATCCTACTTTTTGCATAATAACTTCCAGTCCAATACATTAAATTTCATACGATTTTTTTTTTACAGTGCAAGCATGATAAAAGGAGTCCTTTAATTTTTTTCCCGTCGTATCGTCCCCCAAAAAAACTCTGGACCACATCAGTTCGATGTATCTTTCTCCGCTGGGAGCGAATCCGATATCAGTTTTGGCCCAAAGTCAAACCGCGCATTGGTGATTGCCAAAAAAAAGATGTTCTTTTTGCAACCATCGAACGAATAAATCAATACATCGATGGATAGATCAAGTAAGATCATTAAATCATACAACGATGGATAGACGCTTACAAAAAATCGACTTTTTAAAAGTGAGACGCTGCCGTGCAGTTATACTTCAATATACCCGAAGTGGAATCTGTCGATCGACGATACTTGTAAACGAAGTAATACCTACTCGAAAGTCCACCCATAGTCCCGAGTGATTCGATCCTTGAGAGTGACCATTGCACCGGGTACCGAGCATATCGGACGATTCCAACAATCCCGTACCCTCCGGTACACGTACCGAAGATAGAACGTCTCGAAGTTGTCGTACAGAGAGGCGTAACCCTGTGAAAACGTGAAACGTAGAAAAACACACATTAACGGTTGCGCACAAAAGATCGCGCTGTTCGCGAGTGAGCTCACCATTCCCATTCAATACCTTTCTGTTCTGTTCGCGCGCTACTTTTGGCGTAAAGAATAACTGATTGATGAATCCTAGGAACATTAGTATGTAAAATCCAAGGTGTGTAAGAGCGGCAGTGACGAGCGATGGTTCCTCGAACGACTCCTTGGATTCCGACTTTCGCGTCTCATCCTTCCGCTTGGTCTTCTCTATCTGTGGTAGATAAAAAGGAAAAAAAAATCGTTAGTTAAATAAACAATATTTCTCTGTAAATTATGCAGAGTTACGTTTGCAAATTTAACCGGAGACCTTAAAATTTTTCTTATCGGGTTATCCGAAGCGTACCGGACGCAATTGGCATCGGCTCGATGCCAGTAAATCAGCGTCGAATTGACCCAAATTAAGCGAATCTAAATCGTCCAAGGGGATTCACGTTGCATTTAACCGGGCGTCTCCGCGATCTTTTCCACGCGTCTCTCGCGATCTATCTACGATCTCTTCGAACCCTGCAAAACGCTACATTAACGTGCGTCTTTTATACAATATATTATTTATCGTACCGCAGTTAAGTTCGAGGTCAACGCGACTGTTATTCATTAATCGAAATCTCCTATGCAGAAACATTTAATCTTATTGAATTTTACCTCAACATTCTCTATCTCATTCTTTACCTTAACATTCTCCCTGGTTTCGCGATTATTTATATAGCGCTCGATGCAACCTTCGCTTTCCTTTTCGTATATGAATTCGTGTGCGAGTCTAAAATGTATTTTAAAAGTTAATCGCGAGTATAGTCGATAGCAGAGCTGGGCAACATTTGGAGTATTTTTTAGGCCTTGAAGTACTTTTTTTTATTATTTCAAGTACCCAGTACAGGTACTTTTTTAGTACACGCCGGCATTACGGATACTCGATCAGTAGCATGACATTCTGTTTACATTAATATATGATTATCTGTTTAAACTTTTCAATAAGTATACTTTTAGAGAGATTTTTTTTTTACAAATTGCCTCAGAACGACAAATTATAAAAAATATCTGTTGGCCATAATTTACAATATATTTAGCGGTTAATTTTATGAAATCCTAACATCATTTAATGCTACGAAAATAGAGGCAAAGAAATTTGCGCACTGTTTTCTTATTCATTACAATTTTGCGCATAGCTTTTTCTGTGGGAAAGCCAACATCGATCAGCAAAGTTTCTCATAGAGACAGCTATGCGCAAAATTGTACTAAACGAGGTAGTCATGTGCAAAGTTCTTTACACCTTTTGTCAGAGATTTTGTCAGAGAAACAGAACTTTGTTTTTTATAACCTACATAACGCTTAACGCTAAGAACCTAATTGCGAAAAGTGCTTGGAAACGCCACTTGTAAAATATATCAAGTACAAAAAATACTTGATACACACTTGTGATACTTTCTACTTTAAGTTTTTTTTTTTGGTACTTTGTATTTTAACGATTTTTTGGTACTTTGTACTTTAACTATTGTTTTGTACTTTGTACTTTAACTATTTTTTGGTACTTTGTACTTTAAGTATTTTTTGGTACTTTGTACTTTAACTATTTTTTTGTACTTTGTACTTTAAGTGTTTTTTGGTACTTTGTACTTTAAGTGTTTTTTGGTACTTTGTACTTTAAGGATTTTTTGGTACCTTGTACTTTAAGTATTTTTTGATACTTTGCCCAGCTCCGATCGATAGAACGTGAAAAAAACAAAACAAAAAATTCCTCGCTTCAAGGTACTGGCGGTAGGTACAATTCCACCAATAGTACAATTCAAGGTACTCGCGGAGCTCCGGCCCGCCGGAGCAACTGCTCCCCCCGCTCTCCGCAGCTACGTCCCTGATCCGTACGTCCAAAAATTCACGGGAGAAAGTAGTACGCGCGAGTGCCGCTGCACCGAACAGTCCGAGTGCGGCTGCACCGGCGAGTCCCGGTGCGTCTGCACTCGCGCGAACCATTGAGCACAATCTCACACGACTTTACGTACCGCCGGTGCGTGAAGTGCGACAGTAAACCCGTAACGTTCCGCAGCGATTGTATATATTTTTTGACCTATAGATCCACGTGTATTGTACAGCGCACCGTTGAGGATAACGCAAGGTTGCTCGGGGCACGTGCGAATATCGATGGACGAAATATCGGTCAGAACGAAGCTAAGTTATAAGTAGACCTGCGATTATCGTTAACACCTACGGGTCTATAACAGCGGTATATATCTATATACATGGATGTGGAACAGGCGAGGCTACGCGTTCCAACTCTCAGATTGCGACTAACCTGCAGGTGTCCGTTGGTTCGATGATTCGCGTAGCCGTTTGTTTTTCCATTCATCAAACTTCCATTGCGCTGCGAGACAGTCTCTTTCAGTGATCTCTCCTCGGTGATCGGCGGCTCGGCCACGCGGAATGTCGTGCTGGCCATCGGTGACAATTACTTTTTTTTTTATTCCCTTCTCTATTCCTCCGCTTCTCTAAGTTGCCCAATGCGACGATCCGCGAAATCGAAGTCTCACGTTCGAGGGAATCGCGCGACTTGTCGCTCAGTTTTCGGGATTTTTTTCACAAAAATATACAGCGCGTGGAATATATTTTCATTTTTTTTTTGTTTCTTCTCTTCGTTCTCTCTCGTCTAAGCGAATCACCAACGCCCAGCGTTATCTGGCAGCCCGTTCGAACTTGGCTCTCCAGAGCAATGCTGTACCCGTTCCCTCCGAGCCTCGGACACTTGCCTCCTCTCTCTTCTCTCTCTTCTCTCTTTTATTTTTATTTTTTTTTATTACATCAGCAGTGTCGAATGGCCAGGCATCGTCGATTCGAAGAAGGAACCGTCCGTTCCTGAACACCGCTCGCTCCCGACTGCTGTTCTTCCTCGGACCAATACGAATCCACGCTCGGTCGCGTGGCGCAGTGCTGAAATAATATTTTCTGAGGCCCTGCGCTCTCAAACGTTTCCTACCGCATCACCCCGTGTGTACGCCGTGTGTCCTGCGCGCTTACACTGGACAAACATTATCGCATCCGATCTACACGCTGTTACGTCGTCGAATGACCCTTTATTATCCTGCGGCGCAAACGAAACCCGGTCGATGATACGAAAGCAGAACAGAATTACGGGAAGTCAAAACTCGACGCGTGAAACTAAACAGTAAAAAAAAATCGTTGAAATTTAATGTACCGGACTGGAAGTTTTTAGGCAAAAACTGGTACATTAAATTTCGTGTACAATTATGATGAAAAATTTATGTTCGGTGTTTTAAAAACATTAGGAATAGTTTATTTTTAATAATTTTCCTTAATTTTACTGTGCAAGTATTTAATTTCAATAATTTACTTTAATTTCAATGAAAAGGTATATTAATTTTTCATCACGATTGTACATTATTTTTGAAGTACCAATATTTGCATAAAAACTTCCAGTTCGGTACATTAAATTTACAGTTTATTTTTACAGTGTATCTGTTTCATCTTATCCACAGATTTTTTTCTTTTTTTTTCTACAGTCATAGCAAACGGGAAGGTAAACGTGCCAGTGGCCGGACGGGGCGTGCGTGTAAGAGAGACGAAAATACGATTTTTCACGCATGTCCCGGGTCTGCTCCCTGAGGTGCGCGGTCACTGTAACTCTCTTGCCTTAAAAGTAAATATTATTGATGTGCACAGAGATTATTTGGTTCGAGCCTCGTCGCAGATGAGAAATCGATCGAAGTCGTCATCGATCCAGGTGCACCGTAGATAAGATTCGTGAGATCTTATCGCCGGACGAGATAATATCGATGGATACGTTTCTATTTCTAATTTATTTATTTTTACTGCGATTTAGTAAGATACACGGGGGTCACGCGAGATCTATCGGGAAGGCTCAGTAGGGTAAGGCAGATTCCGTTTATCTATTTCGCGTGTCCCTCTTTCTCTCCCCTTAATTATCCTAATACGCAAATGAAATCCGGCCGATGATACGGGCGCGGAATAAAATTACGAGTCGAAACTCAACGAATCAAAATACCTGCCATCGACTTACCCACATAGCACGGAAATATTGAACATATTTTTTGAGGTATTTTCAATATTTTTTGAAATATTGAAAATATTTTTTGAGATTTTGAAAATAGTTTTTGACATATAAAAATATTGATACCAACTGGTATACGATGTGTGCTTTCGATTTTATGTTTTTCGCAATAATAACCTGACTGCGCATGCGCACGGTCGTTTTCTCGTAAGAATTTTTACCAAAAAACGACCGTGCGCATGCGCAGTCCTGTTGTAATAACGAAACTCGACAAATCAAAAGCGCCTATGACCTTAGGAATATGTTTGCTTCCTCATAGAGGAAGCTTTATTTTTACGCGTTTTTTAAGTTTCCTTAAAAACACTTTATGCAAGTTAGCTCTTACAATTTTCACGCTGACCGGCCAGGAAGCCAAAAATATAGGAAAATGCTTACTCATAGAAGAAGCTTTGCGAATAAAGGAACATTATGAGAAAGCCATATGAACATTTCAATTTTCAACTTTAATAACGGAGCGATATGGAAACTTCAATTTTCGACTCTTATAAGGAAGCGACATGAAAATTTCGATTTTCAATTTTTATAATGAGGCAGTGATATGAAAATAAAAATTTTCATCTTTTGTGAGAACGTGATATGAAAATTTCCATTTTCAACTTTTATGACAAAGCCATATAAAAATAAAAATGTTCAACTTTTTTTTTTAGTAAGATATATGGAGTTCAGACGGAGATCTATCGGGGCGCTTCGGTAGGGTAATGCAGATTCCAGCGTCGCTCATGCCGATCGAGCGGCCGCTCGTCTCCCTCTTTCTCCCTCGCCCCGAGAGTGTTCCGGCCTTAGCTGTAAATTTCGTGCGTGCGCCGACGACTGCGCCCTCGTTCGCGAAACCCACTCGCTCCGTCTCTCCCCTTTCCGATTACCCGCTCGTGGCTTTCTACCTTGCGGGCCTCCTCTCGGGGCGGCAGTTATATCCCGCTACGTCAGCGTACAGAGAGAGCCTCCCGAAGGCCTTAAACTTTCTGGAGCGGCCAGTGCTGCTGCGGCTAGCGTGCGCCAACTACTGACATTTGACAGCTGAGTGTGCGTGTGATTCATAAGCGCCGCGAGGAGCGACAAGTGTACATCCACGAGGAATATCGTCGCGGTTCGTGCCGGGCGCGTTCTACACTATACAATAAAAACTTTTTATCAATCTCGCTGAACCTCCGCGATTCTTTTCCGCCACTCTCGACCACCCGAACTCGATCCGCTCCTCCGAAAACTCTGCCCATCAAGTTCTCCGACATCGACATTTTTCGGATACATTAACGATCGATTCACCAAAACCTCCGCCCGCCCCCGAGCTCGAATCGAGCTTCGCCGCTACACTCAACCATTCTTCCTGTCCTAAGGCCAGAAAGTTACCCTCGCTTATTTTTCTTCACGAAACTAACAAAGGTTATAAGCGACACGTGCCTTCAGGCACTCAGCCAAAGTAGCCGGCGCTTTATCGCGACAAAAAAAAAAGAGAAAATATTCTCCCCCACGTAAATCCGATCAGACTTCGATGATGGAGAAGGATTCGCTCGACTCTAAGTCGCCGGGGAAGGAGGAGCTCGTTTCGCAGGCGTTGAACGCTCAGCCACAGCCGGTAGTGCAGGCCTCTCGTCCCATGAAGCGTGAGAACGACTCGATGGACGACTTCGAGCATTTGGAACACGACGGCTCGCAGCTCGACGAGACAGTTTCCAGCGGAGTTCTCGACGCCACGTCCGTCCAGTTGATAGACGTACCGCGCGCGGCACCGGCGAGCGGCGGTGTGTCCGATCTCATGGACGTGGCGAGCAAGCTCGAGAGGAACATCCTCGACACGAGTATACCGGTGGACGAGAGGGTCCTCCAGCCGGTCCCGGCGACACCGCCACCTTCGGCCAACTTCGAGAAGTTCGACGAGCTCGCCGGCGCGGCGAGCGATGCGCAGACGTTGCATCATCGGTTCGAGGCGCAGCAGGACGAAGCCGGCGAGCGGCGGGCCAACGAGTTTCGACAGGTTGACCCGAAGGCTGCGACGATGGCCTTCATGGAGACCGAGAGAACGATCGGCGATTACAACAGTTACAAGAGAGATCAGAGAACCGAGGAGTCCAAGGCGGAGGAGGAGCTCAAAGGGGAGAATCAGCATAAGAGCGGCGAGGAGGAGCGTCGAAATGATTCCCCGGAGATTCCCAGGGAGTCCGAGGAGAAGAGCGGAGAGTCGGGCGGTCCGAACGCGCGTCTAGCGCCGGACAAGGCCGAGGAGGAGGAAAAGCCTCACCGAGCCGAGGAGCCCGAGAAAATTATGAAGGAAAATCAGGATCTCGGCTCGGGTTTCGTGGACGTCGAGACGACGCGTCAGCTGACCGGCGACGGTCAGAATCTTCCAGGCTCGACGTTCGGAGAGTCTTCCGTCGTTCCGGGGGCCCAAAAATCCCAGGAATTAAATTTACTCGCCGAGGACAAGTCGCCGGTTGAGGCGAAAAAGACGCCCGTTGAGGCGGCGAGAAATCTCATCGATGACGATACGTGGAACGTTGTTGAGAAACCCGAGCAGAAACACGCGGCGACGGCGAAGTTTGTCGAGGAGGCGGCCAAGGCCGAGAGGGAGTTCTTCGAGGCGCCCACCAAGCCGCTGCCGCCTCTGCCCAAGGCCGACATCGACGAGGAGGACGAGGATCGCGACTTCCCGAGGCGAGGCGATCTCGAGCGCGGGAACGACGAGAAGTTCGTTATGTCGGACGACTTCATGGGCAGCGGCGGGGTCGAAACCTCGACGCGCGGCGGACACAAACATCGCGGCCAGCAGCAGCAGAGCGGAACGGAGACCGGAGACTCCGAGTTCGAGTCGGCGCCCGAACAATCGCCGGCGAAATCGTCGACGAGATCGACCGGCAACAGCCAGCACGGGAGAAAAGTTAACGCTGACGACATCGCGCCCAAGGAGATATTCACTCAGATGGGCCTCGGTAAGTCACCGATGATTCATTTCGCGACGATAATAATCGTCGAGTATTCCGGCTATAAATATAGGGGCGGGTGTGTGTATAGGCGATACGTTACGACGAATTGGTGCGTATTGGTGCGATGATGCTCGAGCGTGGATTGATAGCCAATTGGGGGACGATGTAAACAGGACCATTTGAGGAGGTTGGAACGAGTGGTGTTCATTTTGCCTAAATTCGAGAAATTCGGGCAAGAATTGCAAACACTTCCCAATATTATAAAAATCTGAAAAAATTCGTACTTATTATAGGCACTGAAAAGATTCATTTTGCATAATAATAATTTCAAAATGTTATTAACAAATTGTTGAAAAA
>JAPYZC010002723.1:0-26183 GCA_030522665.1 Ichneumoninae sp. A BG-2022a | reverse complement strand
GCTTTAGACGAATTGCTTTAGACGAATTGCTTTAGACGAATTGCTTTAGACGAATTGCTTTAGACGAATTGCTTTAGACGAATTGCTTTAGACGAATTGTTTTTGACGAATTATTTTAGACGAATTGTTTAAGACAAATTGCTGTAGACGAATTGTTTTAGACGGATGACGTAGCAAAGTTCCATGCCTTCCTCGCGAGATGTCTCCGCCCGACGAAACCCAATTTCGTCGAGTAGATCACGACGGGACGACAATACAATGTTTAGAACAGCTTTTTACCAATAAAACAATCACAACAATCAAAAAACATCGTACGAATTATACACCACAAAGATGTTGCACTCGCCGAGGAAAGAATCCCCCACTCGACATCGCATGTGATATTCCCGAGACCACGAATTATTTCGACTGATCGACATGGAGATAGGTTAGGAACGGAACAACACGTAGAGGAATAATAATCCGTGACTGACGCAGGTAGTATCTCGGCGATTGGTCGCACAAGATGACTGGCTTCTTCGCCGTATGCCTCGTCTGCCTCGTCGTTTACTGCTGCTTTACATGGTAAATTTTTCTTTTTTTTTTTATTCTTCCACGGATTTTCGACGATCGATATTTTTTTACCGAATTACAAACGATTGGCACGCAGGATTTTACCGCGAGGATTGGCATGGCTGGTCAAGAGGCGCTACAAAATCCATCTCCGGGTGGGCCACATTTCGCTGCCCTATTTCATATTACGTGACGTCAATGTTTCCAAGAATGGCTTCACCATCGTGAGTACGACCGATAGTCCGACGTCTCCTGGACAAGTTTTGATAACAAGGCATTGAATTTTGTTGTCAATAGCAAGTCGAAGAGATCACTCTTCGCAGCAGCCTTTTCAGCAGCGAAGTCGCAAAACTGCTGGAGGTCGTCATGCACGACGTGAGGATAAACAAGGACGTGCCTGTGGGTCCTCGCAGCGAGCCTAGCAATAACGAGAAGCGCTATGATTTTAGGAACAGAAAGATTCCACCCATAATAATTACTTTTGTTCAGGTACAAATTAAGCTGATGATATATTTTTGTGTTTAAGCAGATTGGAGAGCTTCACACTAGTCAAATGAATGCTACATTTTTTAAGTTGTTTTTACAAACGTTTCGTTTCTATTGATTGTAAGGAAAGGGTATTTGTATTAATGCAGATGTCCTTAACATATAAAAACATTAATTGCAATGGATTTGAAAAAATATTGTCTCGTTTGTACTGATTTTTGAAAAGGTACATATTCGTTCAGTTTTTTCAAAGAATAATCCGTAATTTTGGCTGCATTTGATGCCTTACGTCTCATTCTCTATCTTGAAAAATGCTCTATGAAATCACCATCTAGATATTTAATAGTATTTACCGATTACAAAAGACAGCCTTTTTTTATCGCCGAAATTCTTTCATAAACAAACGGCTGTATATTTCGACCTCGTATCTCGTCATCTTGAATTGGGCCCGCGATTTTTTATACGCCTGAACTAACTTTTGTATATTATACAAGTAGATTTTTTCAAGTAGGCAATACACGTAGATTTTCTATTAGATAAATAAATGTTTATCATTATTTATTGTTTAAAAAATGAACTTATGAATCGTCACAATCAAAAAATCTGAAAAAATTCTGAAAAATCTTGTGCCATACATAAAAAATTTTAAGATTACAACCGTAACCTTCTACTTTTTTCGAAAAAAAAACCTGGAAAAAATTGGGAAACAAAAAAATTAGTCGTTTATATGGGTTATTGCTTGATCATTTTTATATGCAACACTGCATTTTTGGGATTTTTTTCAGATTTTCCCGACATTTTTATTTTTTATAAAAAAATAATTAAAACTTCGAAAAAATCTGGAAAAATTCCCAAAAATCTTATGTCATATATAATAAATTTTAAGATGTGAGCCGGAGCGGGCCGGCGTCACATATCTTTTACAATTTTTCGCAATTTTTCCGACGAGTTTTTATTTTTTTAAGTTAAAAATGCCACTTTTTAGACCCAGGTTGAAATGATAGGGAATGACCCATATATGTCTAACGATCAGCAAAATTTACCGCTTGAAAACGCTTTGCAGTTCATGGCCGTGCACGTGGAGAATCTGAGTCTGCTGGCCCTGGGGAACGGATGGCTCGCCAACGGAAGCGCCGAGAGCCTGAGTCTGGACGGCAGCGTCGTTCACGGTGCTCGAACGCTGCTCGCGTCGGCGGCGGTAACGGGTGGCGCGATGAAACTTTTGCGTCACGCCTCGGACGCTTGTCTCTCGCAGCTGAGCTTCGCCGGGACGATCGAGGCGACTCTGAAGGCCCAGGGCGAGTTGGCAGTGGAGGTATATCGTCGACGACTCAATTAAATTATATATTTTATTTGTATCATTTAACGCCTCGCAGCTCGTGTCACTGTTCCGACGAGACGCTTCGCCGTTTACGTACGCTTTTACAATAATTGCGGAGAGTAGAGTTGTGTTGCACTTGCGAAAAAAAAGAAAAAAAAAAAACGGGCATAGCTGATCTTCTGTCCCTTGAAACGGAATCTAGCTGGAAATCAAGCCGGGCTCTGATTTATAGAAATTGTATATCGGAGTGACACAGACAGAAGGTTCTGGAGGAGCCGGTCTCCTTCAGTTCCTGAGGGACAGAAAATCTTTCACACCCGACACGGCACCGCGTTACGATCCCGCACCACCGAGACACTCGGCCGGCGATCTATTGGCCAGGTTAGCACCGATTTTGCCGAAGGTAAGAAGAGCCTCTTCGCCACAGCGATTACCATTGATTTATCCGTCGAGCGACGGGACTGCGAAGACAAGTTTTGTCCGAGCTCTGCAATTTACAAATTAACGTTAAATCTTGTACGAAATATTTTTAGAATCTTACTCTGAAGATGGGCAGTTCGTCGGTGATAGCCGGACGAGACGAGGGGACGATAGTGGGACTCGAAGGAACTATGAAGGCCCTCGAGATCGATGCGACCTTTCAGCCACAAGGCCCCGACGTTCATCTCGCCGTTAACCTGGAGGGACTCTGCGTTCGCGGCAAACATCCGGTTCTTTCTCTGCGATCGTTGTCTGTGGAATCTGGTGTACGTTCCTACCGATCCAACAACTCGACTGCCTTTGATTCGATGAACGCTAATAATATAAATTAGTAAAAAAAATTAATTGCTCCGAACAGATGAAGGACGATATAATTCGTGTTGAGAGCCAGCTGAACTCTCTGTACATGACCTACGATCCCAGGGACTGGGAGTCGATAATTTCCAACGCCGCGCAGGATATCCCAACGCCCGACGTCCACATCGCTTCGACGGCCAAGTTCCCATGGCTAGAGATTCAGGCTGTGACGGAATTGCACGACGGTTCTCTGGTTGTCAAACTACCCGATGTACCGGACGCCTCGTGCAGTGTCGCTCACGTGAGCTTGTCGCTCGACAAGCCACCAGGTTTGATTTAAAAAAGATCTTATTAATTAACCAGAGCTGGGAAAAGTACCAAAAAATTCTTCAAGTATAAATTATCGCAAGTACTTTTCGTATTTGAAGTATTTCTCAAGTACTTTTTGCAATTTGTTTCGTATCGTTAAGTGTTATCTAGACTTAAAAAAAATGGTGCATGGTAATTTGCCCAAGGCTTCCTTATTTATTACAATCTTACCCATAGCTTTCTCTATGAGAAACTTTGTTGAGCGATTTTGGCTTCATGTTAGAGGAAGCAAATGCGCGAAATTGTAAATGAGGAAGTCATGTGCAAATTACTTTGTATCTTTTTTCGTAACATTGAAAAATGTTTACATTGCATAAAATGTAATTCATCGTTTTGAGGCTATTTTTAATCTATTCCTTTTTTTAAAACTAAAACAATGCATAAAACATTTCATAACAAATTTCGTTTATCAAAATGAGAAGGGTCACTTCTAGTTTTTTAAATAGATTTTTTTTAAATACATTAAAAAAATTAAAGTTTCGTTACAAATATACTTATTGAAAAGATAATACAGATAATCATATATTAATAGAAACAGGATGTCATGCTTCTCATCAAGTACTTGTACTCGATACTTGAAGTCTTTTAAAAGAAGTACTTAAGTGCTTCAAGTACGTACTTGCAATACCAAACAAGTGCCCGGTGCTTGAAGTACTGCCCAGCTCTGAAATAAACCAAGGCAATTCAGCTTCGGTGAGCGTTAGCAATGAAATTATTGGCTGTTCGCAGACAACACGGGTGAGCACGAGTGGAATACGAAATTGATGATCGGTTCTCTACGATGCGCTCTGAACGGAATGGAGCCTGGCATACCGGAAGCCGCTCATCACTGGGGCAATCCTCTCTCGATCGGCGTTCTGGTAGCGACGACAGGCCCGAACGCGGTCGGCATCGTTCTCGACACTCTGAGAACCGAATGGAGCTTGGAATTCGCGAGATTCCTTCAGCACGGATTCACATACTGGAAGGAGCACAAACGGCAATCGGCCGTGGAAAAACCGGACGAGCGTCGAAAAATTGGCGCTCTCCAGTTGAACCTCAAAGTCACCAATTGCAATTTGTTCTTCATCGCCGAGAACGAGCTTTCGGTGATGCTGAGACTGGACTCGGCGACGCTGGAGCACAGCTTGAAGCGTTTCGTCGCTGTTTCCGAGGGTGTCTCGGCGATAGCGCTCAACAAGAACGAGCCGATCTCCTGCGAGCACGCCCAATCCTTGAAACAACCATTTCTCGCGATCACGAAGTGCAAGGGAGCGATAACTTCCCAGGTCATCAACGTGAGTCTCGAAGGGGCGAATCTCGCGTGGAGTCCGAATCTTCATCTTCGATTGTTGACACTCTGGCGTGAATCCTCGGACTTCCGAACGAGCTTCGGAAACTCCGAGGGCGGCGACCCGAAAGAGCCTAACAGCAACAATAGATCTATCGATATTCTGGCAACGGGCGGGATAGCGCTGACGATCGACATCTCACCGCGTCACTTTCTCGAATTGTCGTCGGATCAGTTGAGATGCTCGAACGGCGAGTGGAGGCTCAACTTCGTTCGAATGGCCCTCAACATGGCTGACATAATAACGATCGAGGGATTCGAGCTGGTGCGGTTGCACGACAGCGAGGAGGTGAGAATCGAGAGGCAGAACAACGAGGGCTTTCAGCTCGATTGGAACGAAACGTGGGCCTGCAACATCGAGTCGGCGAAGGCTTGCTTCCCGTACGAGCACAAATTCACCGACGCTATTCAGAACGAGCTGTTCAGCATAAGAAAGTGGCTGAAGGAGATTCACTCGCCCGGACTCTCCAGACTTCCCAAGCCTCTGCCCAGCGACCTCGTGATAAAGGTAAATCTCGAGATAAATCCACAGTTCACCGGCCGGCCTTGAAGGAACTTCATTTCTTACCCGGTGATTTTTTTATTTCCAGATAAAAGAGTGGGTCTTCGAGGTGAGCGACGATCCGTTCGAGGTGCGTCTGCGTGACAACTACGAGCTCCTCGAGGACGAGTACAAGGAATCGTTGAAGCGTCAAGCGATGCTCGACGCCAAGGTGCAGGAGCTCTGTAGGGCGCACCCGCTTCTCCCCCAGGGTAAAGTCGAGGAGCTCTACGTCAGATTGAACAAGAAGAACGCCGAGATATACGTTCGGCGTTGGAGGCAGATGCAGGGCGCCGGTCCCGTGAGGACGCGTCTCTTCGCATGGACGATGCAGGATCTCGAGATCGTCGCCCTGGCCGATCCGACGATTCACGGCACGGAGAGAGCCAAGAAGGCTCTCGTCGAGATGGACAGCGAGACCCCGTGGCCGGAGGACGGCCTCGAGTTCAACACTCTGTGGGTTCGCGGCATAGCGGTTAAATGCGCCGAGTGGAAGCTGCAGCTGAGGGACTTCCCGCAGCCGCTCCTGCTCGTCGAGGGTCTGAGTATCTGGGGACGATTGGCCGGCGCCGAGGCGCTCGCGCCCCCCAGAGCGCGAAGGACCGTGAGAATCGAGCTCGATCCACCGTGGGAGGACATCGTCGTCGAGCGAGGCATGACTTCGCTAAAATATTACCACGACCTCAACTGGGACATCGACAAATTTCGTTACGCATTCGGTCCATGCTGGGAACCGGTGATAGCTCAGTGCAATCTGAGCTTCGAGAAGATCCTTCATCCCTCGCGAGATCCCAGTCCGCCTCTGCCCTTCTGGGACAAGATGAGACTGGCTCTTCACGGCAGGGTCACTCTGTGCGTGAAGCAGCTCACGGTGCTTCTTCACGCCTCCCTCGATCCGTACAACACGACCGAGGAGATGGAGCTCACCTGGTCCAGCCTCGAGCTCGACTGGACCCTCGGTAGAATAATTATAAAAGGCGATCTCGACGTTTACGTTAGAACGGCGAGCAAGTACGACGATTGTCGCTTGCTCCACTTGCCCAACGTGAGACTCTCGATAAAGCTCGCCTGGATGTGCCTCGGCGATCCGCGGGACCATCACGCGGCGATACCCTGCGCGCCCGATCGATTGCCGGAATATTCGAGCAATCAGGAGCACGATTCCTTCAGGGCTTTCCGATCGCAGAACCTCAACGTCAGCCTCTCCCTCGAGACGAAGCCGATCGAGACCGGCTCGCCGAACGTCACCAGCGCCCCGACCGCCGTTCTCTACGGCAGCACCCTCAGATGGTTCGAGAATCTCAAATTCATACTCTCCGGGGCGACGAGACCGACGCGGAAGGGTCCTCTCTTCAGGAACGTTCGACCGCGGAAGAAACAGCTCAGCAGGCACTACCGGAAGGTCAGGATGACCCTGGCCTTTCATCGATTCCACGTCAGCTACTGGATGTCCTTCGCGATGCAGAGAGGCTTCGAGGTCACCGGCGGACGCGTCGCCTGCTCCTCCGAGCACAATCTCTCTCTTCACCCCATCGACGACGGGTTGATTCATCGGCCCAGGGCCGAGTGGTCGGTTATCTACATGAATTGCGAATTGAACGACGCCGAGATATGGCTCAAGAGCGCCCTCCAGGAGGAGGAGGAGAGCGCGTCGCTGAGGCAGCCAGTCGAGAAGTGTTACTGTCTCAGCGTCGTCCGGGTGAGCTACGGACGCGATCCCCTCGTCGCCGGGGTCGGCGGCGACACGCCGACTCATCGTCTGGTAGTTCACGATCTCAAGGGCGCGTGGACGAAGACCAACCGGGACGTTGCTTTCGCTCTCTTCGATTCTTTCATAAAAACTCAACAGCTCAAGAAGAATCTCTCGACGGCGGCTCTCAAGGGATTTCATCGGGAGAAGAGCAACGTCACGCCGCAGAAGAACAGAACCAGGCAGGTCGAGACGACCCCGAACAGCTCGACTGCCAGTGCCCAGGTCACACCGTCCACGGCGGCGAAGTCCTCGGGTCATCAGGGTCAGGCGGCTGGTATGCTGCAGAGACTGATCGCCGAGGCGGCGAACAAACCGGTCGCCTTCAGCGACGACCTGTCCGTTCAGACCAGAGGACAGCAACTCCGGGGACTCGCCGCCTGCCACCAGGACGACGTTCTTCACAAAAATTGGCTGAGTACGCGCTGCTTGGAATTAGCTTTTTTTGGTCGACGATAATGTGGATGACATATACCTATATGCCCGAACGCAAAAGATGTTTACAGAATCGTTTGACTAAAAACGGAATGTAAGGCGGCCAGTCGGTAAAAACATTATGCAATTTAATAGGTGAAATGGTACAATGCAATTCGCATTACCTTCTGTTCTCAATATTTAGTTAAGCAAAATGCTTTCAGTCATTAACATTTTACGCGGTCTTAAACTTCGCTAAAAAAATCTGGGCGCACGCTAGTTCTTACAATTTTTAGCTCCCGGACTAAAAAGTTGTTCACAAAGGACTATTATCGACCAGTGACCAAGTACCAAGAAGACATCTGGTGCGACAAAGTCATCCGAATGGGCCGAAGGGTAACTGTAAGCTATCTTATGTCTAAAAGTTAGCTATTGGACGTGTGTTAGCTTATAGTTACCATTCGGGCGGACATACGTAACCCATTCGGATGACTTTTTTGTACCAGATGTCTTTTTGCTACTTGGGTGGTCGTTATTTTATTTTGGCGCGGATCGATAGTACCGTTAAAATTTTACGAGTTTTACAATTTTTTTGCATTTTACAAAAAATTTGTTTTTTCTTTCCGACGTGTGTTTCCGTATAAAATGCTGAGCCATGCCTAAAATAAGTCGCATATTCGTGATCAGTGGGGAAAATGCATCAGAGATGGCCCCGAAATGACGAAATGCTGAAATTTTTATAGGGAATCGTTGCAGTGAATATTGCCAAAATTAGTGGTTTTTTTGTATCACCAAACAGATATATTTTTCATACGTGATTGTTTTCTTTTACCAACAAAGCTTCCTCTATGCAGAAGCCAAAGAATCACGGAAAATGATTCTTCATAGAAGCTTTGTACACAAAAATAGATTCTTCTAGAATCTTTGTAAAAATCTCGACTTTCATGCTTTTTAAAAAATTCTTTCTCTTTTTTCAGTTGCTCTAGTGAACAGTCAGGTTCTCCTCAAGGGCATAGAGACGAGAGGATACGTTATTCTCTCCGCAGCGAAGGCCGAGATACTCCAGCGAGTTCACAGACCAGTTTGGCGAGAGCGGGCTCTAGTATCGAAGACGACGTGGGTCGGTTCTCTCGAGTGCATGCAGTATTACGCGACCGTCAGCGCCAACATCGACGACAATATCGACGACAATATCATGTGGTTGACGCTCGATAATATTCAGGTAAAAACTTCGACCGGCGCGGCTGTCCGGATGAGAGTAACAATCATTGAAATCCATTTTCGCATTTCAGGAAAAAGATTCGACCGTGATCGCGGGTCTCCCGGACGTGCCTGCCCTCGTCGGGTCCGGACAGAGTGTCGGAGGCGTCGTCAGTCAGACGGTCGGGGGTGGCGGAGGTCTTCAGCACCAGCTTCAGAGAATAGTTTCCCGTTGCAAGTGCGAATTCTTCTACGTCGGTTACGGTCAATGTCTCGACTCGGGCTGCCTCGACGAGGTGCCGCCATTGCCGCGCGAGGAGGCGACGCCCTGGGAGCGAAAGGATCTCTCGGCAGCGGACGCTTTCACCCTGATGCATCACGATCTCGATGTGTGCACGAATTCGTTGCAATACGCGATGATCCTCGACGTCGTCAACAATCTCCTCCTCTACGTCGAGCCCCGAAGAAAGGAGGCTCTCGAGCGTCTCCAGCGAATGAGGTTTCAACTGCAGTTGCACTCGATCGAGGATCAGAAGAGACCGATACAGCAGCTTCAGAATACCGTCAGAGGATTGGTCTCGAAGCTGAGGAGACTCGAGCGCGAGACTTACCTGGTGCAGAAGGCCCTGGCCGAGGAATCGAGTCCGGAACTGCTCACCGACATGGAGAGACTCGAGGCTCGCGTTTTCGAGTGCAAGGAGCAACTCGGTGCCCGCGCCGAGGAACTCGACGTAATGCTCAGTTGCTACAAGGAGACAACGGCTCCGGCGATCGCCGCTGCAACGCTCAAGGACAAACCCGCCGCTGTCGCCAGGGCTGCGGAAATATGTTTCAAGCACGCCCAGTGGAGATTGACCGATGCCGATGGACAACTCGGCATCGCCGATCTTATACTCACCAATTTCCTTTACACCAAGACCAGCAAGACCGACGACTCCGTCGAGCATCTTCTCGAGCTCGGGTACGTCAGGATGACGAATCTGTTGCCCAATCAAGTTTACACCGAGGTACTCACGCCCACGGAACTGCAGAGCAACATGCCCGTCGATCGGCAGAGAGCGCTTCGTGTCTTCTGTCGGGAGAAGGCCCCGGTCGCCGGTATATCGGTCAAGGAGCACTTTGAAATCAACGTCGTACCTTTAACCATAGGTAACATCATTTCTCTGTTATGCCGATAATTTTTTCAGCGGATGGGGAGGGCGTCAAAAAACGAAAAAAAAACCAAAAAAAAAAAAGGGGATGAAACGCCCCCCCCCCCCCCCCCCCCCCCCCCCCCCCCCCAACCGAAAAATTCAGTATAACATTTACCCTGCCAGACATGATAAAAATAATTTTTTGATAAAAACTTGGAAAAAAAAAACAAAAAAGGGGTATGAATCCCTCCTCAAAAACCGAAGCCTCCAAAAATATTATTATTAATACATTATTAATATTATTATTAATACATTATTAATATTATTATTAATCCATTATTATTATTATTATTAATATTAATACACGCAGGTCTGACGAAAAAGTTCTTCAACACGATGCTGAAGTTCTGTTTCCCCGAGAGGGATCCGGATGGGATCGAGGAGCCTCCGGCCCCGCAGAGGGACTCCTCGTTCTATGTGCCTATGGAGAGGCGCGACGACGTCGAGAAGATGAAGGAACGAGCCGACAAAAATAAATTATTTATTTACATTAAAATACCGGAAGTTCCCGTTCGAGTGTCTTACAAGGTACTAGAGCTTAACCGACCGACGACTTCGGCCTCGCTCCATGAAACGCACGTCTAACGGATTAATTTTTTTTTCTCTTTGATACAGGGCAACAAGGAAAAGAATCTGGAGGACGTGCGGGATTTCGCTCTGGTGATACCGACCCTCGAGTACCACAACGTCACGTGGACCTGGCTCGATCTTCTTCTCGCAATGAAGAGCGACTCGAGGCGAGTTATACTCAGTCAGGCTATAAAGCAAAAATTGCAGATAAAACCGCGAGGTCCGCAGGAGGAATCGACCCCTCAGGAAGAGGACAAGGCTCGTCTTCTTCTAGGTGCTAGGCATCTACCCGGCGATGGCCGTAAGAAGAGCGTCTTCAAGTTCAAGTAATTTATCCACAAACGACAAATCGACGGTTTTTCATGCCCGCTCGAATCACACATTATTTTCTTATCAACGGGTTGTGTACTATAAAAAAAAAGGAAAAAAAGACGAACTCTACGAGCTACCTCTCACTTCGTTGTACCGTCAAGTGTCTAGTCCACGACGCGCTGCACAAATTCAAAACAACGCGTTGTCTATTTACTGTATTTTTTTTTTCACCACAAGGCTGATTCGACTTTAGAATAATCGTGAGCATAACAAACATTTACACGCTGGTATTACGTATATTAAGGTAGAGAGACGCTTCGGTCACCAATTTTTTACATTCATACACGGATTTATCGGTACAAAAAATGTTTATTTTTTACTTGTTCGCGGCTTTACATGAGTTTTTTTTTTTGAGATATACAAAAATAGATCTTGCGGGTACTTGGTCGAGATAATATACATGTGTTTTTTGTTGTTTTTTTCTGACGATAACAATAGGCGACGAATTATTGTGCGCATTCGAACTGTTGTAAGATATAGCTGGCTATCGATGTATCCTCAATAATACATTCTGAATGGAGTAAAACTGAACTTCGATAACACGTTCTTAATTGTACACGGTAAAAAATAACAATTGCCTCTTCCAGCTACGATAATCGAAGAGTCTTCGAGTACAAAAATATCCTCTTTAAAAATACGGAAGAACTTTCAGAGTTTTTACGGTAGCATTTTCTTCCACCACGACGGACGTTCGTAGTTGTCCTTGTTACCGCGAATCGAGCTTAAGGTAGAGACGCTTCGGTCACCAGTTTTATATATTCATACACGGATTTATCGGTACAAAATTTTTAAAACATTTTCGCAGCTTTATGTTTTTTTTTTTGAGACACAAAAAGAGACCATGCGCGAACTTGGTCGAGATAATATAGATGTGTTTTTTGTTGTCTTTTTTCTGACGTTCACAATAGGTGAAGACTTATTGTGCGCATTTGAACTGTTGTAAGATATAGCTAGCTATCGATGTATTCTCAACAATACATTCTGAATGGAGTAAAACTGTCCGTCGATTGAACGTTGTCGATTGTAGACCTTAAAAAATAACAATTTCTCCCCACTACGATAATCGAAGAGTCTTCGAGTAGAAAAATATCCTCTTTAAAAAAACGGAAGAACTTTCAGAGTTTCGACGGTAGCATTTCCTTCCACCACGACGTGTTTCTCCTTGTTACCGCGAATCGAGCTTAAGGTAGAGACGCTTCGGTCACCAGTTTTATATATTTATACACGGATTTATCGGTACAAAATAAAAAAAAAATTTCGCGTCTTTGTTTTTTTTTTTTGAGACATACAAAAAAAGACCATGCGGGTACTTGGTGGAGATAATATAAATGTGTTTTTTTTTTATCTGACGTTAACAATAGGCGAAGACTTGTTCTGCGCATTCGAACTGTTGTAACATATAGTTAGCTATCGATGTATTCTCAACAATACATTCTGAATGGAGTAAAACTGCTCGTCGATTGAACGTTCTCGATTGTAGACGTTAAAAAATAACAATTGCCTCTCCCCACTACGATAATCGAAGAGTCTTCGAGTACAAAAATATCCTCTGTAACAAAACGGAAGAACTTTCAGAGTTTCGACGGTAGCATTTCCTTCCACCACGACGGACGTTCGAGGTTCTCCTTGTTACCGCGAATGGAGGCCTCCAGATGTTCGTATACCTGCGAATTCGAACGATTAAAGATCGTGGAATAATTTTCGAGGAGGTCTTCTTTTTTACCTTCCCATCGGCCATCCCGAGGGCCGACCGCAAGACGAAATCGGGCGGTGCAAAAACGTCCACGAGTGCCATCGCCTCGTTGACGAGTTCCCTCGAGAGTTCGACGATACCCTGTCGCAAAAATTCGCTCATGCGGGATTCGCTCGAGGCGTATCCACCGGCGTAAAGATCACCGAGTCTCCTCTCGAGGAGCCACGCGCCGAACAGCGAACAGAGCTTCGACAGTACAGCTCGTTCTTCCGGTTGCCATTTGGGATTGCCCAATGCCCGCTGAAAATTCCTGAACACGGCTCGCTGAAAAAACCGCGTAAAAAAAATTACTGTCCAGCACCGGAAACGACCTCGAAATAATAACGCGGAGACAAAATAAAGCTTCGCCCACCTCGCCGTACACCAGGGCGAGTGTCCTGGCGAAGAACATCTGAGAATCATTTCTTGCGTTCCAATCGTCGAGACTCTGACTCTTGAGGGCTTCGAAACGCTCCTGAGTCTTGTGCAGATAATAACAGACGAGCCACTCGAACGCCTCCTCGAGTTTCTCAGGGTCCATAGATTCCTCGACGGTCTTGGACGTGAATTTTCGCTGAAGAATATTCCTTCCGTTCGACAAGAAATCCGCCGATCCCAGAGGCGAGGCTATCGATTTGCCCTTTACGAAATTCGGCCACTGGGCCAGGAGCCAGTTGCTAGTTTGCTGGAGAAGAACGTTGTTCTCGCCCTCGTACGTGCAGTTGGCCTCGTGATTTTGTCGCAGCTCGCCGAGACGGGCGACTGTGAAAAGGAAAAATAATCGATCGATTAATCGCCCTTAAGACATATCGGAAACTTTCCCACCGGTTCAGCCCGGGCTCAGTCGGTAACAAAAACTGTAATCGACTTTTCTCACGGATTCTCGTATGTACGGTCAAAAGAAAGTCACATCGAAAGCGGATGTTATCTCGGCATTAGATGAGACTTTTCTTTTGAACGTGAAATGCCAGAATCCGTGAGGAAAGTTGATTACAGTTTTCGTTACCGACCGCAATATTGCTCATCCTCTTCAGGTGATATGAAATACCACCGTCGGTTATAAAACTTGTAGTGAATGCAAGAAGTGTTTATTCCCGACCACGCTATAAAGTCTACATTCCGTACCTGCGAGGCGGGTAAAAAGTAGCCTATTATAGACTAGCGGGACGTAATTAACGAAGCGGGCAATAAAGTAGTACTTTATTGCCCGGCGGGCGATAATAAAAAAATGTATGCAACACGGGAGGAACGTGTTTTTCACCTGGTGTGACCACCACACTCAGTGCAAAACACGTACTTTCCTCCCTTGTAGCATAATGTTCTATTTTTCCTTGTAGTGAAACTTGTAGTGAATGCCGTTTTGAGACCGCATTCCACAGAGGAAAAAGTGTTTATTCCCGACCACGCTATAAAGTAAGTGTTTATTCCCGACCACGCTATAAAGTCTACATTCCGTACCTGCGAGGCGGGTAAAAAGTAGCCTATTATAGACTAGCGGGACGTAATTAACGGAGCGGGCAATACAGTAGCAATTTATTGCCCGTCGGGCAATAAAGTAGTACTTTATTGCCCGGCGGGCGATAATAAAAAAATGTATGCAACACGGGAGGAACGTGTTTTTCACCTGGTGCAAACCACACTCGGTGCAAAACACGTACTTTCCTCCCTTGTAGCATAATGTACTATTTTTCCCGACTGCGCTAAAATAACCACATTCCTTGCGTGCAATACGGGCGGAAAATAGTCTATTATTGACCGATGATAATTATTAACATGTGCGCATGTGCGGTACAATTTCATTACTCCCTAGGGAGTAATGAAATAGGGCTCATTACTCCCGCTGGAAGCTCTATTACTCCCGGGGGAGTAATGGTCATTGACGAAGATGACGATTTTGCGACGCAAGGAATGTGGTTATTTTAACGAAATCGGAATAAAAAATATCGTATGCCACAAGGGAGGAAGTGCATTTTCACCTCGTGTGAATTTCTGGCCTCGCCCTGCTCGGGCATCAAACTTCACACTCGATGAAAAAACGCACTTTCCTCGCTTGTGGCATAATATACTATTTGGCCCTCGTGGAGTAATGTACTATGTCCCGACTTCGCTAAAACGGCCCTTTTTAATGCCTGCAACGGGGGTGGAAAGTGGACGATTCTTGACGAACGACAGGAAAAGTAATTTAGCGTGAGGAAAAGTTCACTTTCCTCTCACTAAATCACTTTTCCTCCCGCTCGTCAAGAATCGTCCACTTTCCACCCTCGTTTCAGGCATAGAAATATGGCCACTTTTTAGTACAGTCGGGAAAAAAATAGCGTATGCCACTCGGCAGGAAGTGCATTTTCACCTCGTGTGAATTTCTCACTCATTAAACTTCACACTCGGTGAAAAGACGCACTTTTCTCACTTGTGGCACAATATACTATTCTCGGGGAATCGGCAGACGCAGGGAAAGACAATTCTTTTTTCCTCGCCAGACTACGGCGAGAAAAAAGACAACTGTCTTCCCCTGCGTATGCCACTTCCCCAGGGAAAGCCAATTTTCTTTTTCGGACTGCGGTCTCAAAACGGCGATCAGTACAGTTTTCGATACCGACGGCAATGTTTCAAATCACCTCAAATAATCTCGAGGTTTAAGGTCGCTCTTGTTAAGTGTTTTTTTTTTACCCTTGAGATATCCGTGACCGCCGCAAGCTTCCCGACAATCTTGAATCGCGTCCCGCACCATCCACGAGCAAAGCGGCTTCGTGGCGGACGATAGAGCGTGAATCTCCAGTCCCTCGGCCGCGACCTCGTCCTTGTTTCCGGATCCGAACATCTTACCCCGAAACTCTCGAGCTTGCAGTATGAAGTTCGCCGAGAACATATTTACGGCGTAGGTCATCGCCACCATCGGCATGAGTCTAGCGTTCAGGGCTTGATACTCGATAACGGGCAACTCCTCTCCGCCCAGGGGTCCGAATTGTTTTCTGACGGAGCAGTAACGAAGGGCTATCGTCACAGCTGCGCTGAGATAGTTCGCCGTTATGTTCGTGATGTTTACGCGGCCCATCGAGAGCGCGCCCAGGGAAGCGCCGAATCTCTTGCTCGGATCTTTCACCACCGGAACGTATTTTCCGTCGACCGTTACATCGCCCATTTTATCGAGGAGACTCTCTCGCGGTATCCGGTAATTGTGGAACATCACGAATCCGTTGTCCACCCCGTTCAGACCGACCTTCTCTCCGATATCACCCACGGTAACACCGCTCATGGGCAGCATAGTCTCCGGGTCGCGAACCTGAACGACGAATATATTCAAGCCGTGTTTCACTTTGTCCGGAGTTATCAGCTGGGCGAAGACCAGAGCGTGCGTCGCAAACTTGCCTGGAACATAAATATGACAATATTTTAATATTCTAGTTTATTATCAGCGAAAGAGAATTTATCGAGATCGTTACCCAGACAGCCGACCCAGAACTTTGCGGCCTCGAAGTCCGGCGTGTTGAGGATGTAACTTTCGGATCGAGGATCGTACGTGGCCGTCGTTCGCATTCCCTTCACGTTGGATCCGTGCGCGGTTTCGGTCAATGCGAAGCAGCCTCTGTACTGTTATTTAATATATGTATAAAAGAGAAAAGGCACAAAAATTGTATTCTTTAAAAATTACAAATTTATCAGATAGACACATATACAAAAAGTATGCACACAGATATCCTGATAGAAGGTAAAAAAACATTTGTTAATAAATTTTATCGTAGAGGAAGTTATGTGGAAAACAGTAAAACATTAATTCATGTGCATATTACTTTGCACCATTTTTTTTTCTTTGAGATTTTAATGGTATTTTCACAACCATTGTCATCTTTGTCTAACGTATTTTTTTCGTCGCTGATTACGAATATTCAACTGATTTCACTTCTAAAGTGACGTTTGATGCAGAAACGCCTGTAAGGCGTAATATACAATTTTTCCAAAAATGTCAAAATCTTATAAAATTTAAGCGGTTAGACCAATTTTCACTTGATTGAACACCAGAGATTGTACAGTCTTAGTCTATTAATTAGCAAAATTTGAACTTGATACTTGCTTGTTTAGTGGAATTAGTCTATTTGTAGTAATTTTTCAAAACAGTCAAAATTTCATAAATTCCGATCACTCGGATATATTTTGGCCAAATTTAATCCCAAAGGTCTGTGATCGTAGGATGATTATATTTATATGCGATTTTAGGGCGAAGGCTCAACATTCACGCGAGGTAAAGCTATGACAGACATTTAAAAAAAATTTTTAAATCTCGCAAAGTCTTCATGAAAATTGCACCGAAAAACAGACATGACCACTTAAATAGTGTACAAAACTTCGACCAGCTATCTCAAACCGTTTTCAAATTACAGCCGAATCTAAAATCTCGAATCTTTTTTATAACAAAAACACCTTCCTCTATGAGAAAAAAAAATCTTAGATTTTTTTTTTCGCCTTAGACGAAATGTACCTCGCCGGACATAATCTTCTGGATGTACTGCATGTGTCGATCCGAGCCCATAGAAATCAGAACTCCGGGAACCATGCCGCGGTTCAGCCCGTTGGCGATCGGCAGTGAGCCGTCGTATGCGAACATGACGTTGAAGTAACCCGATTGGTCCGGAAGCTAAAAGTGAGATATTTCCACATTAGCCGACGGAATCTTCGCGCAACTATCTTTGCGATTTGTTTCTCACCGAGAAATCATTATCCGCGAGTACTTTCATCTGTGCCAGGCATCTTCTTCGTGTCTCGTCCAGCGTCAGGCTCTTCGCGGGTTTCTGGAACGCCTCCGAACTCTCCATCAGCCTGAAGAGTCTGTCCTGCAAAAGGGTCGAAAAAAACGATTATATCTCGCTACGTAATAATTGGTACATTACGATACTAGTGCGATAAAACTTAGCCGAAGGCGAGTGTTGCAATCACACAAGTTAAGAAAACGTTTATCGCACGAGTATCGTACGAAATTTTATTTCACAAGGTGCGAAAGAGGAGTTTTACGAGCGCGATGCGTGCGTAAAACTGCACTTTACGCACCGAGTGAAATAAAATAATTTATATTGTGTCGATCGCTGATCCATACTTGATATTCCAGACATTCCTCGCCGTAGAGATTCAGTTTCATCGATTTCCAGTCGAAACTCGCACGTTTACGGTAACCGTCCAGAGGACCCTTGGGCAGGTCCCTTATCAACCCTTTGAGCTTCATTGTGCTGGCGCTCGTACCACTGGACCGAGAACAAAAAAAAAAATTAATGCTTGAGCTTGCTCAAAGCGCGCTTCCAATGTCTCTTCTAGTGCAGAGCACACAGGTATGAGCTGCATAATACGGCTGTTGCAGTTTTATGAACCAGCAGCATATGACTCGACGTATATTCAGATTATCTCATTGTACTTTGGAATATATTTTAATCAATACCGGGGAGGGGAGCGTTTTCGAGGAGCCCCGATTCTTGAATAGCGTTATCGCTGAGTGGGTTTGTCTGATTGTTTTTAATCTATTATTTTAATTTCATCATCAACTTCGACGATTGTCGCCGCCCATATGCAATTTTCATATTTAACGCATAGGAAAATCTCGATTCTGCTTCCTCATAGAGGAAGCTGTGTTTCGTGAAAAAAATTACTTTCGAAATTTTAAAGTCAATGTATTAGAAATGATCGAAAACGTCGGGAAATGTGACTTTTAGCGGGCGTCCAGGTGTGCGTGTTCGTGTGCGTGTGCGTGTGCGTGTGCGTGTGCGTGTGCGTGTGCGTGTGCGTGTGCGTTGCATCGTTTAGAACAACCATAACTCGGAAACGGCATGAGATGGCGGGCCATAACTCAAAACGACCATAACATAGAAACTAGGGTGTTTCAAAAAAGGCATTTTTTTTTTAATTTTCCTCCCACCACCTCACAAAAGGCGGTACCAAGCAAAAAATCCTAAGAGGTGCCGCATTCGACGGTTAACCCAAAAAATGCGGCACCTCTCAAACTTAATTGTCAGCGCTGGATTTTTTAAATCAATTAATATATATAGTTCTATGGGGTGGGAGCTTAACGTTTGCCATTTTTTGTATTAAACACAAAAGACTACAAATTAAAAAAAATAATTAAAAATATGTATTTTGGGTTCACTACAAAAAATTACAAAAAGTTAAGCTCCCACCCCGTAGAACTATATATTTCGATCTAAAAAAACATTGTCGCGAAAGGCGGTCGTTGACAATTAAGTTTAAAAGATGCCGCATTTTTTGGGTACAAACGACGAATGCGGCACCCCTTAGGATTTTTTGCTAGAGACCACCTTTCGCGAGGTTCATTTTGCGATCGAAATGCAGACTTTAAAAAAGTGGAAGCAAAATTTAAAAAAAATGTCCTTTTTGTGAAACACCCTAATAGAAACGACTCGAGATGGCATATCCGTTCTCCGTATTATCGGAGTCTCCTAACGCGGAGAGCTCGAATGTGTTGGGTGCTCCGGATAACGCGGAAGCTCGGTTGATTGCAGGTCGGGCAAGCGAGGTTCTACTGTACCGTGAATAACTTACACCGGAGTTCCCGGAGATAATCGTATTGAGCTCGTGTATCGTTAATTTGCAATGATAGACCAACGGCACCGATGCGGTAATCGATCCTTCATTACCCGCGGAATGGTAAACCGTGACTAATCCAATTGCGCCGTTGAACAATTTATCGTACTATCAATCCGATAAATTGGATGAAATTGGAAAACCGTCTACATTGACGACGCGAGAGAGGGTCAGTCGAGGGACAGGACAGCGCCGAGCGCGAATCTCCGAATCATGCTTCCGCTTGGGATCGCAACTATCTTCATCATTGTGTCGACGGTGAGCAGGTAAGGTCGTGTCCCGACCGGCGATTTAGCTTCGAACCACTAAAAAGTTGAGGCTTTTCAGTTCGAAGATCGACAGGTTCTGCGACCGGGTTAAGCTGCAACCTCACGAGGAGTTGATCGACGTGATGGTCGAGGAGATGTCCGTTCGCAGCAGATGCATGGTATTCGTGCTCGACGACTATTATCGGAGTGCGATGAGCTTCGATTGGATCCGAAGATCGTCCGCCGTTCCGATGTACGTGGTAAGAATCGATGCAATCGTCTTCCGCGCATTACAGGCGATCAGAGGTGGGCAAATACACTAAGTACTCGAAGTACGTATTGAAGTATCAAGTACTGAATCAGTGCCCAGTACTCAGAACTTCAGTAATTCAGTTCTGCCTGTGGTCAATACGTCGGTACTCGAGAACTAGCCAGCGCTCAGTACTTAATGTGCTCGAGACTTCAATCCGCGCTTCAAGTACTCGAGACTTCAATCCGCGCTTCAAGTACTCGAGACTTCATCCGCGCTTCAAGTACTCGAGCCTTCAATACGTACTTCAAGTATTCGATACTTCAATACGTACTTCAAGTAATCGAGACTTCAATACGTACTTCAAGTACTCGATACTTCAATACGTACTTGAAGTACTCGATACTTCAATACGTACTTGAAGTACTCGATACTTCAATACGTACTTGAAGTACTCGATACTTCAATGCGTACTTGAAGTACTCGATACTTCAATGCGTACTTGCAGTACTCGATACTTCAATGCGTACTTGAAGTACTCGATACTTCAATGCGTACTTGAAGTACTCGATACTTCAATACGTACTTCAAGTACTCGATACTTCAATACGTACCTGAAGTACTCGAGACTTCAATGCGTACTTCAAGTACTCGATACTTCCATACGTACTTCAAGTACTCGATACTTCGATACGTGCTTCCAATACTCGAAACTTCAATACGTACTTCAAGTACTCGATACTTCAATACGTGCTTCAAATACTCGAAACTTCAATACGTACTTCAAGTACTCGAGGCTTCAATACGTACTTCAAGTACTTCAAGTACTCAATATTTGAATACGTACTGAAAGTACTTGGCACTTCAGTACGTACTGTAAGTACACGGTAATTCAATATGTACTTCAAGTACTCGATACTTGAATACGTACTTCCAGTACTTAGGGAATTCGCCGAGCTCTGTAGACGACTATCATCGAGTTATTCACACGAGAGCGTGATAACATTTCCTGAGCAGATAGGTATCCGCGATAACGAAGATTTCTTCCCACCGAGCGACCGGCTCGCCTCGATTCTCAGGCACAGCAAGGATAATGGCTGCGACGCGTACGTGATACTCGCATCGAACGGACTGCAGGTCTCCAGATTCCTCGAGTACACCGAGAAGTGCGTACGAATTTTTTCCGACTCCGTTCACCGACGTGAAACCCGTAATATGCGAACTCCTTTCTACTCTCTTTCAGGGATCGCGTGATAAACACCCGCGGATTATTCCTTATGATCCACGACCGGAGACTCTTCGACGAGAGCCTCAAGCACATCTGGAACAGAATAACGAACGTCGTATTCGTTCGGCGGTTCAGCGGAGCTAGGATACGGTCCGGCGATCGTTCGTTCCGCGAGACCTTAAATCTGGAGACGGTTTACTATCCCGTGCGGGTAAAGGGCTTCGTCGTCACGCGTTATCTCGATACCTGGCGCCGCGGCAAGTTCCGTCACGGCGTGAATCACTTCCCTCCGAAGATCAAGAATCTCAGGAGGAAATCTCTGAGGGTTGCGGTCTTTCAGCACATTCCAGCCGTTACCGAGGCAGCGGTCAGGAGCTTCGAACGATCGGCGAAGGACGAAACCCACAGCGCCGGAAGCGAAGCCTCGGCCGACAAAGCTCTCGGCATCGAGTTCGAGATCATGAAGGCCATAGCTCGGAAGATCAATTTCGCACCGGAGTTCTACGTTCCGTACGGAGTGAAGACAGCCAGATGGGGAACCGCCCGGGAAAACGAGAGCTTCGACGGACTGCTGGGCGAGGCCGTGGCCGGAAATGCGGCATTCTTCGTCGGCGATCTTCACTACACCCTGAGGCATTATCGGCTGCTCGATCTATCGTTTCCATACAACACGGAGTGCCTCACTTTCCTCACTCCCGAAGCCCTCACCGACAATTCGTGGAAGCTTCTCATCGTTCCGTTCAAGTGAGCCAAGTTTTTTCGTCCGTCTGAAATAATCATTAGATAGATTCCGAATTAATACATGGATAACGAGTTGGTACTTGCGGACAGTCTGACCTCGCGTGAGTTCAGTGAGAATTGAGAGAGGAATTGCAAACATTTCTCGATGCTATTAAAATCTGGAAAAAAATCAACCATATGGAAAGTGATGAAAAGACTGATTTTTCATCATAATAATTCCAAAATGTTCTTAACAAATTCATGAAAATGAAATTCTCAACGAATAACCCTAACTTTTTATTTATGAAAACGATTTGTTAATTTTTCTGAATAGGTATGCATTTTTTAAGAGTTTCGTTTAATTTTATGAAAGTGCGTTTTTAGCTAATAAAAAAAGGCATTTAAAAAAATTACACAATATTCTGAAAAAATTCTTACGTATTCAAAAAGATTAGCACAGTGTTTTTATATGTTTTATATGTTTTTTGTTGTTGTTCATAAACAAAAAGTTAAGTTGCAGGGGGATTTGTTGAAAAATTTGTTTTTCATTTATTTCTTAATAACATTTTGGAATTATAATTATGCAAAATCAATCTTTTCAGCACCTTCCATATGATTGATTTTTTTCAGTTTTTTATCCCATCGAGAAGTGCTCGCAATTCTCTCTGAATTCTCTCTGAACTCACGTGAGGTCGAACTGTCCACAAGTACTACCTTAACAGAGTGTGTTTGTATTGCAGATTGTATACCTGGATAGCGGTGATCCTGACTCTCGTTCTCGGAGCCGGCACGTTTCATCTCTTCGCTCTGACCTATCAGAAATACATAAATTCGGAGACCTCGAGTAGCGAAGATTCGAGGTCGACGAAACCGCCGACGAAAAGGAGACTCTATGAGAATTCCCGAAATCCTCGAGCGAGAAAGGATCGAAGTTCTCGGAGCTTGAAACTCTTCGCCGAGCCGGATAACAGTATTCTCTACACGTACAGCATGTTGCTGCAGGTGTCCCTGCCGCGAATTCCAACGGCCTGGGCAGTGCGTGTGTTCATTGGCTTTTGGTGGCTCTACAGTATCCTCGTGACGGTGGCGTACCGGGCCAGCATGACGGCGACTCTGGCCAATCCCATCGGCAGGTAAGACGAATCAGAAGGCGAGGTTGAAAATTCGACGAGGGTGAACATTCGACCTGGTTGAAAATTCTACCAGGGTGAAAATTCTACAAGGGTGGAAATTCTACCAGGGTGGAAATTCTACCAGGGCGGAAATTCTACCAGGATGGAAATTCTACCAGGGTGGAAATTCTGCCAGGGTGGAAATTCTGCTAGGGTGGAAATTCTACCAGGGTGGAAATTCTACCAGGGTGGAAATTCTACCAGGGTGGAAATTCTACCACGGTGGAAATGCTACCAGGATGGAAATTCTACCAGGGTGGAAATTATACCACGGTGGAAATTCTACCAGGATGGAAATTCTACCAGGGTGTAAATTCTACCAGGGTGTAAATTCTACCAATTCTACCAGGGTGTAAATTCTACCAGGGTGTAAATTCTACCAGGGTGTAAATTCTACCAGGGTGTAAATTCTACCAGGGTGTAAATTCTACCAGGGTAAAAATTCTACCAGGGTGGAAATTCTATCAGGGTGGAAATTCTACCAGGGTGAAAATTCTACCAGGGTGAAAATTCTACCAGCGCAAAAATTCTACCAGGGTGGAAATTCTACCAGGGTGAAAATTCTACTAGGGTGAAAATTCTACCAGGGTGAAAATTCTACTAGGGTCAAAATTCTACCAGGCTGAAAATTCTACCAGGGTGAAAATTCTACCAGGGTGAAAATTCTACCAGGGTGAAAATTCTACCAGGGTGAAAATTCTACCAGGGTGAAAATTCTACCAGGCAGAAAATTCTACCAGGGTGAAAATTCTACCAGGGTGAAAGATTTTTGTCTGAATCGTTTTACCATTACAGGGTGACCATTGACACAATTTCCGCGCTGGCCAAGAGTCGAATAGCCGTCGGAGGATGGAGCGACGAGAACAGAGATCTCTTTTTGGCATCGTCGGACGAGGACGTTCGAAAGATTGGCGAGAAATTCGAACTGACGACCGACGAGGAAGATGCCATAGCCCGGGTGGCCAATGGAACTTTTTCTTACTACGAGAGTATATACGTTCTGAAACAGGCTCGAGCTCTGCGACAGCGTCTGGAGTACGATCAGAAGATCAACGCGGCGATACACGAGCAGACTCTGAAAGCCGATAGGGATCTGCACGTCATGCGAGAGTGCCTCATAAACATGCCCGTGTCCATCGGCATGGACAAAAATTCGCCGCTCAAGGAGCAAGTTGATGACATGGTATGTCGCCAAGTACCGAAGTACATATTCTATGCAAAAATTGTGAATCAATTCCATTCCATGGGCTAATACTTAACTATTCGAAACGTTAGCCCATAGAAATATTAATAGTCTGAAGATTATTACTCATAAGATTAATAATCTGAAGTATTAATTCTATAATAGTACCGAAGTACATTTTGTATGTAAAAATTGCGACTAAATCCCATTCCATGAGCTAATATGCAATTATTTAAAGCGTTAGTTCATAGAATGGCATATTAATAGTTTGAAGATTATTATTCATAAGACTAATACTCTGAAGATTATAACTCATACGATTAATAATCTGAAGATTATTGTTCACAAGATGAATATTCTAAATATTATTACTCATACGATTAATACTCTGACGATTATTACTCATATAATTAAAACTCTGAAGATTATTACTAATAAAATTAATACTCTGATACTCCGATTGAGATTAATACTGAAAAGATTAATAGCTCGATACCAGGCAAAATATTTTTTTTTCTAAAACTATTGCTAAGAAACTGTACAATTTACCTCAAATAGAGTCGGAAAGAGAATGGCAAAGAATTTTATCTTGCAGATAAGACAAATGATGGAGGCAGGTTTTATCAGTAAATGGCTGAGCGACGTGACAGAGTGGTCCAAGATAGTGGAGCTGAGATACAAGTCTCCGCCGGAACAGACTCTGGTGAACCTGCACAAGCTTCACGGAGCCTTGGTCGCACTGGGTATCGGTTACTTTTTCAGTTTTGTTGCCCTTGCAACCGAAATACTTCACTGGAAATACGTCGTGATGCGCGACCCACTTTACGACAAATATCAGATGGATGTATATTATGCTCATGTGCGACGATCAAAATTATGTGATGCAAAGTAACAGCAGATTGTGGAATGTACTGTACATAATGCATATTTAGCAGGCATTAGTTTATGTATAGCAAGGAGACAAAGGCGACGATAAAAATTGTAATGAATTAACCTGCGACCAACAAGTTCTCCACTTAATCTAGTTCTGTTGTTTTTTTGCATAATAATTTGCATAACATCTGCATAATAATAATTTCACAATGCTATTAACTAATTGATGGGAAAAAAGTGGTCAATAAATTACCAGGAAAACCACTTTCTTTTTTTTTATGAAAATGATTCATTCATGTTTCAGAATACGTATGAATTTTTTCACATATTTAAATTTGCTCAGAATTTTTTTTTTTTGTATGAAAAAAGAACACAAAATTTTGAAGCAAATTTAAAAATCCGAAAAATTCATACGTATTCAGAAAAATGAAAGCTTTTGTAATGAAAAAAAATTAGGTTTCCGGGTAATTTTTTAAACGATTAATTTTTTGTTTAATTTGTTGATGACGTTTTAGACTGATTATTATGTGAAATCAATATTTTCAGTATGTTTAATATGCATGGATTTTATCAGGTTTTTACACTATCGAGAAGTATTTGCACTTTTATATCATTTTTCTCGAACTTATGCGAAATGAACACCAAACCATAGAACTACCTTAACATGAAGAAATGTAAAGAAATATTCTGTCTCGAGACAGACACGTCTACGTACTATCTGCGGGCGACGTGAGAAAGTAACATTTTGCACCAATTACAGACTTTGCTATCTCATCGTTATCGATGGCAGCGAGTTTCGTTAGTGACGCAAATACCGATAGCGCGTAAAATGCTGTCGCATTATAATGCGACGATTATTACGCAACTCCTTAATGACCGAGGAAGCGTACGGGGAAGAGTATTTGTTCGTTGAAAAATGCATTATTTACTTCTGTAGTTTATGAACGGGGAGTCGGAGGTTATCCCCGTTCACAGCAGCACCTTCGGGCGCAATTCAGCGCAATTTTCAAAGGCTAACACAGTAAACTCCCTCTAACTCAACGCTTTCTACTAGGCCATTTCCCCTCAATTCTCTCTCAACGCGAAGTCACAGAGGAGAAGGCGTTACCCCCACTTTAGAGAATTTGTCGGGTAGCCGACAGCCATCCGAACGAACAAGATGATTTCAATACCAACTGACTAAAAAGAAAACAGATTGTGCACACATTCGAATAAAACCCATTACGAATCGTAGGCAAAATCATTAAATCCTAATCGTATTCTGGATCGAAATTATAAGAACCGAATGCATTTAACAGTTAGTACTCAGAAGACAAAAATATT
>JAPYZC010002722.1:0-22247 GCA_030522665.1 Ichneumoninae sp. A BG-2022a | reverse complement strand
AATATAATATAATATAATATAATATAATATAATATAATATAATATAATATAATATAATATAATATAATATAATATAATATAATATAATATAATATAATCTTACTAGCAAGTTCTTATTGATCGGGCGCTCTGCGCCCTCGCTATGGACCATGGAATTTTCAATCCGGAAATTTGAATCTTCGGAGATGTACCGGAAATACGTCACGGCCGGTGTAAAAATTTGAAGATAATTTTGATTTGACGGTACTTGATTTGACTTGATTCTTTAGTGCGTATTTGTCCCAGATGCGCAATGCCGCCATGCACGTTGTAGTGGTTCATTGTGCACTCGAATAACAGTCGAGGGTCGTGCGGTAAGTGCACTTGCACTTGCCTTTACAGTGCAAACCCTCTTGCCCATGACGCCAGGTCGCCTATCCACTCGGTCGGTGCATCCGCGTTTACACCATCGGTGGTAACGGTGGAGTAGTAGCAGTCCTATCGGCATAAGCCTGCCTGGCACGTCTCAAGCGCTCGTACAAGAGCTCGGTCGAGTGGCTCGCACGGGGCTGCAACACAAGTCGATGCACCGCATCCTTGTTTGCTTTTACGCGTCGATCCAGCGAAACAAATACGCTTCATTGCCTCTACGATTATACGAATCATTGGCTGTGTTGCATTCGATACGAGTGTCGATTCATTTTTATTCCTCATAGAGACCTTTTTGTTTTCGATGTCGGAGGGTACACGATAAAAAGGGTTTTTACATGTTAACGAACATTTTTTGTCCAATATTCATCAATATGTTTTTTCATAGAGGAAACTTTTGAAGAAAGGCGATGATGAAGAATTAATGAACCACGTTTTTATATTGCATGGAATATATTGTATAGCAATTATAAAAAAAATCTTAACAAAGAATTTTGTTTTCCTATTTTACAGCTGAATGGAGTTCAGTTACATTCACTGAAGAATCTTCTTATAGGTATTTCGTGGTTCGCTGATTCCGCTTTAGAAACGAGGGGATGAAAGTTCCGTACTTGCCGGGAGGCAGGCAGAAAAGCAGACGGACCGAAGGATACTCGATACACTTTACGAGCGATTTATACGAGCGTCTCGAGCGTCCGTTACCTCGCTTCCCGCGATACTTACAAACCTCCCCCTCATGACGTAATAGTTAAACGTCGAGTGCACCGAGATTTTCACTCGAATCTCGCTGATTCTTTGGGCAATAACCATCAAAGATATTGCTCTCGCTGGACACTCTCCTCTTTGTCTTTATTTCACTTCGGTAGTTTCGATTTACAATCACCGGTGCAATCACGGTATTATTACTCGTAACATTTCATTTTCCTCGATGTGATGTCTCTATAAAATAGTATTCGATTACAGGTAGTGACGAAACATTTTTTTTATCTAAAAAAAAGCAGCTTTAAAAGATATAAAATTAACAAGAAAAAGAGGGTGAATTTTAGTGGACGAGAAATGTTTGTTGAATGAACAAACCTTTTTTTTACCGCTCCCTGGTTGGGAGCAGTCGGCGGTCCTTTTGTGCCTCCGAGAACGAGCAGCTCCATTTCATTCCGGTCCAAAGAAAACAGAGAGAAACAGCAATAGACCGCGCAAAAAAGAAAAAAAAAGAAACAAATGGTCAACAGTGTGTACTTACGTACAGGAATTCGAAACAATCTCCGAACCATCGATAAAAGTACATCGGTGCGAAAAAGAAACGATTTACAAGAATGCTTCAACCCCTGTCGTTGCCGACGACGATCAATCAACGACGGACAATCAATCATTCGGTTATCTCCCGGTATTATTCGAGTCTGGTGGAAAATCGTACGATATCACATCAATTGAAGATTATTCCTGATGAATTTTCTAACTGGCGTGAAGAAAAAAAATTCATATCATTCCGAGAAATTCATATATGCAATATCGATTAGATTTTTTAATTGAAAGCGCTGCGCGGGTTGCCGAGGTTTGATTGGAAAGACGAGGCTCGCTGTGTGATTAAAAATAAAACAATAGTGGAATCGCATTCTTGCTCGGCGATTTGCAGCTGAACAGTTAGATAAAGGGGAGACCGGCTTGATGTACGGGTTATCGGAGAGTGCGTTCCGCCGTATACTCAGATATACTATATTTCACCTTCACTATATTGTCCTATTAGATCAGCGCAGTTGATTCGCATCCATTTGAATTTCAATTAAATGGCGTGGTAAAAAAGTCCTCCTTTTACCCTTCGATCGTTACGCCGGGCATTCGTACTTCCTGCAGGGCCCTCGGACGGTCATATAATGGGACGAACGAGAGATCACGTTTTAAAAGGTAAGCAACCCCAATAAATTTTTTGTGTCCGATAGCGTGAAGGTAGATAATGTTCATTAATCGTCCAATGACCAAAGTTAAGCCTACCTAAAGCAGCAGAGATTTCTATACCTATAAGGTATAGAAGTATCTGCTGCGTGTGTTTTGTTTATACAAAACACATAGGTCTGGCGGACATTTATTTGTGTCTTTATCATTAAAATGATAAATGAAATATATTAATTTTTCAGTTTGGTTGCAGTGAAATAGAAACATTACCATGTAGACAACATTTCTGTGAAAGTGCCGTACCGATATGGTAAATATTATTGAAATTGTCCTGAATTGACAAATTGTTACAAGAGCACGTTATTCTTTAAAGAGTTTCGTATGGCATTCGTGCGTTAATGAACCTTGTGCCAATATTTAACAAGGGGATATAAAATAGTATTCAAACCGATAGTCTAATAGTGAGTGGTACCGCCAATGGAGCATTGTGTTCAATAGTCGTGTCTTCATCGAAGATTGGCTAGTCCCCATGTAGGTTTCGCCGATGGAAAAAACACGGCGGATAGTCGGGCCAGTGTTCGCATTGTTGTATTAAGAGCATGGGAAACACGTTCTCGGCGTGTCTCTCTCGCTCCGCCGAGTGCGCCACTGTTCAGATTTCAATGTATAATAAAGAGTTAATCATTTAATTAGACTCGATATAAAGGGGATTTCGCATTTATTCTAAATTTCCCATTATTTTTCTTCTTTCCCTTTCCACTAATTAATCAGTAATTGGATCGACTCACCGATTGTTGATTTGTTAATTTGCGGCCCATACTTAGCCCAGTATTATATTACCACACCAACCATTGGTCTGCCGATTTTAAGCCAATGTTTGACCGAATATCGACTCGCCAGCCGATGTGACGCCAATATTGTGCCGTCAATTAGCCATTAACTTATTTCTCGGAAGCGAACTTGTACCCAAACTTGAAATGAGAGCATGTGAAATGACACGTTCTTTAACTCGCGGAAAACATACGTATTATTTATGTATTCCTACTCGGTATTCAATAAATGCTTATCCAATACTTTGACTGAGAATGATCGCTTGGAGAGTTCTCGTAAGAGAAAATATATAAAATATAATCTCTTGCAGACTTGCGGAGCATAAGAAAGGATATTTCAATTTTTACAACATGAAAAAGGTTTACGTTAAAACCATTCTCGCCCTTTGTAGGTAACCTGTATGGAGGGCCTACATTGAGAATCGACCTTCGGGCCAATGTGGTCTACCAATATTGGGAAGCAGTTATCATCCGAGGCTCCCAGATGATTGGTCCAAGCTCGCATGCCAATGTTGGTACGATCGGTGCCCAGTTTCGTACGAACATTGGCAAAATCTCATCACCCTACATGGGACGTGGAAGCAAGCGGCAAATGCCGTCGTGGCGAATGCCCCAGGTCGGCGTCTTTCAATTTATCGGAAGTAAACAATTCGCAAGATTGAATCGTTCGCGGGGAAAGTCGGGAGAGCCCCGGAGGTCATCGATGCGGTCGAAGGATGCCGCAAGCAAGTCGCCCGAGAGCGAATCCGAAAAGTTGAAGGGAATACAAGAGTGGAAGACGAAACGCTGGAGGGGGTGGGGGGGGGGGGGGGGGGGGTCTTTGCGCACAGGGAATAACGCAGGCGCGAGAGAGTCGAGTGTGTTGCGAGGTTTTATTACCGAGTCGCCGACGAGATATATATGGGAAAATATAAAGTGTCGAGCGAGTGTCTCGAGGGTGAGTTAACGTCGTGGGGCAATCTCATGAATGGATAGAGCCACATCGGTGGGAGCCAGCGGCGTTGAGCCGCGAACCGTCACTCTCTGTCGTATCCTCGGTCTCCCCAGACCGATCATGCCGCGTGTCGAAGAGAATTGTTTGAATAATTTATGTCCTATACGATGCACGTAACTTGTGCGGCGTAAACGATTTAAAAGAAAAAAATCTATTCCACTGTTACCTCCCTTATCATCGGTTCGGGACAGTAGCACATTTTTCAACGACCTTATCAATAGATGAGACTACACTATTATTTTTATTTGTTACATACCGCCGGATAATAACAATAATAATAATAATAATAATAATAATAATAATAATAATAATAATAATAATAATAATAATAATAACAATAACAATCGCAATTGTTATTAGTGTTGTTATTGTATTGGTATTGTAGTTTTTTATCCTGATCCCCAAGCCGTTATAGGTTCCTTCATTCTAACTTTTCGCCCTCCTTCCTCATCCGTTTTGCCACCGATTCGCCCCGCTACGTGTCTCAGACATAAGGCTATACTCGAAGGCCTTGCGTACGATATCCGGAGCTTGGTCCTCGTCCATTGCCTTCACCTACGGAACTTCGGTTTCGGGAATCGAACCTGCTAGAGTCGACTCATCAATCGTTTTTTTGATTGCTCCATCCTTCAGTTTATCACATCACAGCGCTGCCCGTTTCCTTTTGGACCCACTATTTTTACGGTGGGTTCCGAACCACTGGGGTTACAGAAAGCATTTAGAGAAATTTCCCCTCCCTCCATTCGTGTTGTTACACTAAGAGAACAGTATTGTTACACTGTGGATCTAGTCAATATGATTATATCTCTTGAAAGATATTACCATAGCACATCGTAGTAGGAAACTAGGACGCCACCTATGGTAGGAAGTACCGGATTTATAAGAATTTTTCGTAGATATTATGGTAAAAATTCTTGGAACATCTGCGACTTTCTGCCATAGGTGACGCTCTAGTGCCCTACTACTAGGGTAAAAGTGGGGAATATGGCCCGGTCCATATATCATTGATTTACGTGTTAACTGAGGTGGGCCATATTCGCCACTTTTACCCTATGGGCTATGGTAATTTTTCTTAGATGATCGGTAGTTTTTACTAGATACTTCTCTGAGTGTATTATTATCCGTAATAATCATAAAATCCTACGTCAATGACCATGACTAATCATAGTGACTGCATAAAGTCGAAGGACGTGAGTGCGCAGCGATAGTAATATATCCTTACAATTCGGACTCATTCAGTCTAATTATTTTTGTCATACTTGGAGTGAAAGGTGAGCTGCTCGCCGGAGTGCATTGAATGCAATGGAAGTAGCCAAGCAACCGATTAACCAGACGCGCCTGTGGAAAACGTACAGACAGCGTGCCGCCGTGGTTCGGAACAAGTGGTTACCATTACCCGAATTGCAGTTTGCATTATCCTCCATGCCTACTGACATTGCACGAAGCGAAGGAGTCCCATCAGACGCGTCAAGTTTCCCGAGACGCTCGCGGGAAACGCTCAGCGATGTGAACGAGCTCCTGCATGCAGCTATAGGGGGAATGTCCACTCGAACAAATGCAGCCTCTACCACTCCACAAACAGTATCGCCGTTCCGATTGGTTGCTCCGTCAATCTTGATTTCGGCTGCGTGATAGATAGGAACCTTGCTTACTCTGAAACTACGTTCTGGTAATGATTTGCATATCACCGACGTTAACATCGGAGATTTCATATGAAACGTTACATCTCCGTGCCGCGAAATATTATCCATTCGTGGGATTTTGGCAAATGCGTGTTCTACATGATTTGGTTGTAAGTGAACCAAATCATAGTTCATGCATCTTTGAACATAGATTTTTTTCTTCCGTAAACGGAATTAATGACTCAAGATAGGTGTTTGGAAATATCGATGGTGCAATTCTTTCTGCGTGATAATAAATAGATGCATTCTCTTAAATGCATGTGTTGTAAAACGTACACTATGTTATGGGTTTCAAAGGATCATCCAGACGCGCTAGTCGCAATCTGGAAATTCTAAGAGCTTCTCCTATTAGAATATGCTATATACGTCGTGCCCGTTTGAGCGTGAACTCCCCTGAGAGATTACACTTCAGTTGAACGCGGCGTATCGGAACCATTTCGCTGAGCGGTGATAATGGAAACGGTATAGAGTCGGGAGTAGATCAGGGTGACGCTGATACTCCGAGGCGTTTATACCACTGCTAGTAATGCATGCTTTGGTGGTAATCTACGCTTTTGAGACGTTTGAAGTCGCATTAGGATGGTGTCTGGCGCAAGCCACTGGCCGGTAGGTTATAAACACACAGCTTCAGTAGAGAGACTATTATAGTGCATTCAATCGGTGATTTAATGGTTCTCGATATGCAATTTGGTGACACAGCTATCAATAATGGTTGGTCGGTCAGTGAATGGAATAGTAATGATTGTCGCTATCAATTAAAAATTAAATTGAAGCCAAAGGACAACGAGGCATAACGGAATCACGGAGGGAAACGGATTCGTATCTCTTCATTTGGGATGAGACCTTTTCATTGTGGCCTGCGAAAACATTCCGTTTTGCCCCGCTTTTCTATACTTATTATTTAATGAAACAGCGAAGAATTTGTTTTGTATATTTCGTAGCGACAGTGTTGGATGCGTTTCCGTCATCACTTTATCACAAAAATAATATTACGGATCAGGCAATTTCAAACTAGTTTGTGTGTAAATTCTCATAAGCGGGACCATTTTTTTTCATCTTCCTCGACCGCCGCGGAAGATCTATTGTGCAAGTGATTTTGTATCTCTTCCAGGCTTTTACCCTCGGTCTCAGGAACATAAGCGTATATGAGTATCCACAGGACCAGGGTTATCACAGTGAAGGCCCAGAATGGTGTCTGGATGCCGTAGGAGTCCGCCAAAACCTAACAAAATAAAAAAAGCCCACACAATTAGAGGTCCGATATTTAATTGACGTCGAGGGTAGTTGACGAATCCTACCTGATAGAACTTCACGGTAACCGTAGTGGTGACAGCGTAGTAGAGAGAACATATTATCGCAGCTGGGGCTTTGATTTCGAATGCAAAAATTTCACCCACGTAAGCTAGTGGAATGGGATTCAATGCGAGACCATAGACTATCACGAAGATAATGACGAATACCGTGGGAATCCAATTGACCCGACTGACGTTAATTCCATTCGACATTAGCGTGAAGAAAGTCGCTATCGTTCCCAGCGAAAAAACGCACAGTGGTGCGGAGAAAAGGAGAAGCTTTCGTTTTCCAACGCTTCGTACGAGTGCTACGCAAGTTATGCCAGCGATCACTATGGCGCAACCGGTCGTCACTATACCGATATCCGTTCCAATTTCTAAACCAGCTGCTTCGCTGATGTAGGCTTGATAAGCCAGAATCGGAGCCGCACCGGTGAGGGTTAGCGCGCTGAGGAGAATAATGGCTATCCCGAATGATTTTCTGTTTCCAGCTGTCCTGTAAGTTTCGCGTAAAGATTCGCAGAAACTCATGCCACCACCTGCGTCATCCTCGGTGGCCACGATCCTCTTGATTTCCTCCAATTCGGCTTCAACGTTGTCTTTGCCCAATGACCACTTCAGAGTTCTCTCGGCGTGACTGATCCTGTTCTTTCTCGTCAGGAATACTGAGCTCTCGGGTAGCCATATGAAAGTGAGAATGAATAGCATAGGTACGGCGAGAGACATCATCGCCATTGTGTATCGCGACACGTAAAGACCGATGGCGTAGATCAGCAATATACCAGTGTTGATCAGTACAGCCATCAAAGTGCCCAGAGGGCCTCTTGTTCTCTTGCTGCTTATCTCACCGAGATACATCGGCATTACTGAATACGTCATGCCGCAGCCGACACCTGCAAGCAGTCGGGCGAAATACAGAACGATGTAATCCGTGGCAAGACCGAGAGCTATCCAACTGAGGAGTTTTGGAACTGCCGCCACCAGCAGAGTCCACTTTCGACCTATTCGATCCATCAGAATTAACGGAGCCAATGATCCGATTCCGACTCCGACGTACATCAAATTTATCACAAGAGCGCCCTGATCTGGTGTCAAAGTTATCGTCGGATCTTTGCCATCGAATTTTGGAAGCGTTGTCGTGCTCCATCCCTCATGAAGGCCGCAATCGATGATCAACAAATTGCCTGAGATCATTGTTTTTTTTTATGTTGTTGCATAGATTAATCACAAAACAACGGATAGTTCCGTGTCAATTGTTGTACTTACACACGAAACCGATGACAATTTGTCGGTAAATTTCGCGATCGAATGTCAGCATCACGATGTGGTGATCGTTAGTGAGTCTGGGAGATGTTTTTCCGTCGGTCACCGATGGTGTGAATTACTTTGGTATCGGAAGCAGTCCCTCGTTGCATGTCTATTTGTAAGAGGAACAATTTGTGAAAGCGATCTCGTTAAAGCGTTACTTGTCCCAACGAGCTTATCAAAACAAGATTTAGGAAATGATCATTACGCCGACGATCGTTAATATTAGTGGGACTATCGATAAGAACAATCCTCAATTCCAACCGGTGTAGTGGTGTAGTGGTTAGCGTGCTCGCCTTTAGATGTAAGCATCGGGAAGTCAACGGTTCGATTCCCGGTTACGTAGTTTCGCCGAGAATGAAAATATGGGCTGGACGTAGTTCCAGGTATGTACATCGGTCACTCGCACGTAGTAACTGAGTGTGAGTGTCGGATATATGTAGCTGTAGTCCATGTTTACATGCTCGGTGAAACGCGACGAAGCTCCTGCCAGAAATTGAACCCGAGACCGGCTGTATCGGCATAGGTTTTCCACAGTTTCCCTATAGACATGGCAGAAATGTCGTGGCAAATGCGATACGGAGGGGGAAGTCGGATGCGACCGCAAGCGGGATTGACTACTGACCCGGTCCGACTCTGTATAGGCGCGAATTGATGCTTGAGAATGAAGGAAAAATGCAAATACAAAAAATCTCCTTAATTCCGATAAATCGTTGAAATAAACATTTACAAACAGTAGATATGATTAGATGACCGTGACATCGTGAGATAGTGTCTAAAAGTGCTTCCACTCACAAATAGGAAGGAACATTCCAAACCATAGGTTTTATCTTATCATTGGCCAAGCGTGGTGTAATGGAATTGACACGATCCTCATTAAACTGAGCAGCGAAACAAAACGATTCTGGTTTCGAGCAAAAAAACAAAATTGAAAAAAAAGAAGAGGATCGCAATTCAGTCTAGGATATCAAGTGCGCCAAGACCCCATCGCCAAAAGCTTTGCATCCTCCCACGACAGAATGTTCCCAGCTAGCGTTAGAGCTACGCGTCACTGGTTCTCGTAAAACAACGTGGTCGTTAGGTCAGTGAAGCAGACACTACGACGGACAGACACACGAGCTCTCTCTAATTTCGCTGACCTCGCGACCGTCGCACACGAGATACAGAGACGAATGGCGTGAACAGGCGAACCGTGAGGATCAAGACTAGGAACAGGGGGGGTGAGGGGATAAACGCACACTGTTAAAGCCCACCCAAAGCCATCCTATACTGTTCAACCGTTGTGCTCTATAGTTCAGTAAACACTGCGAGTCCGGCGCGAGTTTCAAGGGGGGTTGAAAAGGGGGCACGGGTGCCACTAACTAGATTCCTACCCACATATCTTCCGGTCTTGCGGGACGAGCGGTGAGTGTGTTGGCCGCGGGATTATACATAACAGCTCTATCTGGTACGCATGGTTGGCGTGCGAATCTACTTGGCCTTGCAGTGTGACGGTCCGTGCCAGGCTTGGACCAGCCTCCTAACGGGGTACTGGTACGACCGCGTACTCCCAGAGCGACAGTTATGGCACTCGAGATACAATGTTACCCGCGCGGGTCGAGGCATTGCTCTGAACCCTCGAGGAAGACGCGGAGGTTGAACGACGATGCCGCAACTGAACCGAAGCAAACCGACTGCCTTAACACGGATTTGCTGCCGCACCGATAGCACCGGAAGCATCGGACACGAGTATGTGCACCGACTTGATATCTCCACCATAGCATCACACGGAGATGCGTGCAGTGCAATGACCCGCCCTGCACGCACCACATCAAAGTGTCCGCATGATGGTATCGTCAATTTGACGAGCCACGGGAGACAATCTACCACCATCCATACCGAGAGGAAATGTAGATTGGACAATTTTAACGTCCGGTCTGCAACGTAATTTTCGATTGAGACTAATTGGCTTTCAAGGAAAGAGTATGTGACACATCGTATTTATTGGGAATTTTGATTCGATAGTTAAATTGTTGGGAACGCGATAAGAAGTGATGAAGGATCAATCATTTCCATGTCGGATTTGACCCGATAAATAACCAAATAAATAAACAGGGATGCAGAACAAGTGACATAGTCGGTTCGAGTGGGATCGAAGTCTCAAGGAACGAAAGCCTCAACGAATCCGATCGTATAGACACGAAAGTTCGATTCCAGCTGCAAAAAAAATGCTTTCCTCCCGCTGTTTTTCTTAACCCGACGAAGGGTTCAATCTTATTTTTCGCTATCCTCTTGCTTCTCCTCTCCTCTCTGTGCTATCGATCGACGACAGACAGAAAAGAAAGAAATGGGGATAGAGTCTCGTCGCAGAGAGCCCCCGGGGAGTTGTTACGGATAGCGCAGAGGAGAGCTTTCTTTCTCGTTCTCGTCGTGGAACGAGGTCTACAAAACTCTAACCGGGCTCGATCTTGTTCTGTAAAAAACTTGGGATCGTCGGAAATCGCTTGATTCCCCGAGAGGGACCATCGGAACGCGTGGATACCTTATACGTACAGTGTCTTTCACGGGGATCAAGATAGTGCACCTTCTTTCGCCTCCCCCCCCCCTTCCCCAATCTCCCCGCGTTATCCAGGAGATACTAATCAAGCAACGAGCAACTGTAGCGAACACACCTATCTTCCCAAAAAGATCGGCAGCGTCCGTGGTTCTAGCCGCAGAACTTCCGCGGCAGTATCGTGCTCTTGCTATTTTAATTCTGGAAATAAAGTCTGCGGGCACGTGGCCTGGAGTATTCGAGCATACCAGAACAAATTTGTATCGATTGTCATTTTCTGTCGTGCCGATTGATCTGGTTAGGTAACAATGTTCGGGAATGAATTCAATCAAAATTTCATCTTCTCGACATCAATTTGGAGCACTCGTCGTATTAAAAATACGAGACACACTATGTCATGCTACAAGAGTAGTTTATCATTGTCCGCGATGATACATGAGGTATCCCACTCTATACTAGCTCCGGCCGGTTCCCAGTCTTCTCAGTCTTCCTCTCCGTAGGAAGCCACGGGGGATCAATCAATCAAGACTTCCTGGACCTCGCAACAGCTCGACCTTTCTCCACTGGCCAGAACGGAAGCCCGACAGCTGCAGAATCCAGGATACGCCACGACGATGTCTTCATCAAATGTGATGTGATTGTCGCGTAGCATAAACGGCCGAGTTCGTCGATCACTCATGAATGGAAAGGCATGTGCGAAAGCACCGGTCGGGCAGATTCGACCGTATCCAATATTCCTGGTGTGAATTCGGATCACGATCGATTTTTGAGTCGGATCGAGACTTTAAACCAAGGGCCTCGGAGGAGGGGCGGCTGGGGTGGGGCTTCGTCGCGGTTTTGCGGAGAAAGCAATCGTGAAGTAAAATCGATCGGGACCGCCGCAGAGTCCGGTGAACACGTTTGCAAGTAACCGCTAAAATGGCGTTATTAAATTCAATGCCTGCCGAGTGAAAACGTTTACTCGCCGCACTCACCGCAATCCACGAGAGGTCAGCCTGTGGAGGCAAGGCAACTCGCGATAAAGACCTTCGGTGGCAGAGCTTTCATCGTCGAGGCATAAAGATCCGTGGGAAATAAAAATATGTGATAATTGTCGCAACCGCGAAAACACCGAACCGCAGAGCGTAATATGGGTAGTGAACACTCACATGTGGAGTTGTCAGAGATGGCCTGTGCAATCTATAGCGATCTTTTCGACCGAGATAAACGTTACCACGATCAGACATCGACTTCTGGACTGATTTTTTTTTCTCCTCATTCTGTGTCGTTAAGTTTATTCGTTAAGATTCGTTGTCGTAATTACCTGAGTAGAAATTTCCGAGCGTTACATCGGGCCCTGAGAGGGTCCTGATAAGACCTGACAAGGGCCTGATAAGGGCTTATCGGGACCCTATCAGGGCCCGATGTCACGCTCGAAAATTTCTACTCGGGTACTTTCAAGTACGGATGGAACTTCCTATCGGTACCGAAAGATCGGTTGCACTTGGAGCTCCGAGCAATGCGGTGGAAATCATCTCAAGACATTAACTATATCGAACTAAACTGGTCGGCCGCAACGAACTAACCGGTTTTCCTATTCGGATGATCTACGTATGACTTTTTTTCAGAAGCATCGGATAAACCACTCCACGTGCGTAGGATTCTAATGGCGTGACCAACGAATAACTTCACCGTTCTTATTTTAATTATCGATAATGTTCTGCTTCGGCTTTTGTTCCGTGAAATCTTGTAAAAGTAACTTTCCGATTTCTATCTTTGATTGGAAAAGACATCATCGTTCGGATACGATCATAAACTCACGGATGAGTTTGACCTACGAAAAATGTTTAAACAAGAGCTCTTTCTTTTATCGCAAATGTGAATCCTACGGCAACACGGACCGTAACTGTGTGACTCATTGCAGCGGTGGAAACGCGCGTATTACATGCTTCGTGATATTACCGTCATGCAAGTAACTGCACGCCGATGGGGCAGGCTCGTTTTATCGGTATTGCACTTATCTGCAGATACAGGCCTCACAGGTCTTTCCAAGACAGTGTGCAAGCAGAGGCATCGAATATGGTTGCTAATGAATTTTCCTCAACAGTGACGAAGCCCGGATGCAAGCGTCGTCGGAATTTCAAATGGAATTTCGCACTCAATTACGCGCGTACACTGGAAGCGTCGTTTAGTAAAGTATTGCAATTTAATAAATTACTCGTTACGCAATGATCTCAAGAGTTCGCACTCGCAAGGCTGCAATCGCAATTAGTCGAAGTACACGATTTATAAGAGGAATTTTATCATTTTAATTTTCATAATTAAACATCATTCACTGATCGGTCATTATGTTGTGTGTGATTTTCAAGCCCTCGATACTGTGGAATATCCTTCAGTACAACTATGTCGCGAGATACTCAATTGAATGATAATGATTTTTTTTTTCATGGGTAAATTGTGAGCGAAATGGGACGAATATTCAGAAATAATTGAAATGAACAAAACGTACGTGAGCGTTCGATATCGCACTGGGCGATGTATGTAAAAAACAAAATAAACGACAACTAATGAGATCGTTTTACTTTAGTTTCGACACTGACAATCCCCGTTCGAGCGGTTAAAACGTGACTCTGCGCTCACTGCGACACGATGCCTGAAACTGACATCTCGCTCGAACACGATACGATAAAAACCTATTGCAACTTTGTTTTATCCCCACTTTTATCCGCTATTGATGTACCTGTGTATGTCTCGGAGTCAGTGAGTATTTTCCTGTAGCGCATTAACGATCCTACATGCGGGCGAACAATCGCCGGGGTTTTAAAAAAAAACAAAAAAAAAAAAAAAAAAAATAAAAAAAAAAAAAAAAAAAAAAAAAAAAAAAAGACAGATCTATGCGATTCGGCGGAAAATACATCTATCACTTGTCGGGAAAAAAATCCCCATTTAGATGTCGATCTGACGTTCGATAAAAAAAAATTGCATCAAACGACGTTCAAACTGGACGACTTTTCTAATGATTAAGCTATTATTTATCACTGTGGAAAAATAGTATTTTCGTATTATAATTGACATTGAAATATCTCGATCACTCGATCGCATGAGATTATTTTTATTGGTAATTAAATGTACGAATCTCTTTTACCGTGTATATGGGTAAAACATTGGCATGTGGCGAGAGAAACTTGTACATTAGTGACGTGGTCGTCAACCTTGCAAGATGTTCTCCTCTCCGTCTAGACGCTTCGAACGCACTGCAGACCAGTGTGTTCGAAGAGTCTATGCTCACGGATATAATAACAGCTATGATTACTGCCAACTTGGTATAATGTGGCTAACGCCGCAGATGCATGGCCATGAGAGCAGCTGATACTGAATTCCACAATTTTCATTCGCGAAGGTCACTCCCGCTGCGGAGTTATCCAGAATGGTAATAGAAAGTAATTTCAGTGCAGATAATATTTGATAGTAGCGTGTATCGACTTGGATTGCGCGATCGCGTGGATACGTGATTATTGCGTTACCTAAAAACTGCCGATATTTTTTTTAATCCAATTTCACGCAACATTTGCTCTGCTTCTTAGAATGATTAATTACAGTGGCAAACGCCCATTTTGATAATATCTGGACGTTATAATAATTGTAACTGGTCAATCGATCGATATGATCAGGTGAACGAATAATAGTTACTAGGCGAAGGAATAATAATAACTGCGTGCACCCAGAAAAATAATTTATTTTACGGCCACCGTTTATTTGGTTTAAGTAAAATATTTATTTCATTTAAAGAAATATTTATTTTAATCAAATAAATATTTTACTTAAACCAAATAAACGGTGGCCGTCAAATAAATTATTTTTCTGAGTGTGAATCGATCGATATTAACGGATGAAACGGATAATAGTAACCGGTCCCTAGTACAGAATTTCCACGGTATTCACGCTACTCTCTCAGATAATAAGGAGGAGAAATTATTTTATCACATATGTGATTTTTTCCCCTGACTTCTCCGAGATGAAAAGTGGGAGAAATAATTTTGCCACATACGTATTTTTACTCCCGACTGCCCGCCAGGGCGAAAAGAGTTATGCGTTTCCCTGCGATTTACATTTGAGGTACATTTGAGGCGATACACTGATAAAACTTTATAGTCTGATCTATGTTAGTGACAATACATTTGTGATCGGCGGTATGATCTCAAGGTACTATACCATAATTGGAGAAATCCGGTTAAAAGTTTACGGTGACATATCGAAAAATCACGTCGGCGATCCGCACTGCTACGTACAATGGCAAATGATGCTGCATACTTCACCCCGCTGCCGAGATAGTGCCGAGTTTCCAAAGCCCCATGAAAAGCCCGAAATTGTTATTTATAATGGCAACGTTTTTTATTCGTCGAATTCTCCTTCTGGGTCGGTACAATGAGGTGAACAAGAGTTCTGTGACTGGTCTAGGAATTCTTTTATTCGCGCCGGCGAGAAAGAGCGATACCCTTGACGATTGTTATATGGTTTACTTAGGCAAGGAAGTGTGAGATGCGACAAACTGCCATTCGCCGCGCACTCTTGACTGGTTATAATTTTGCCTTTTGGGCACTTTCCGGCGCGGGCCCGGCAACTACTGCGTTTACATAAGCAAAACGCGCAACGTTCACATCATCCTATCGATGATCGGATGAAGAACACGTACATGCTAGTTTCGGAGATATTCCATTTTCGCTTCTGCGTGATTTCGCTATTCCCGTTTCAGTGTAAATATTTGAGTGTCTTTGCTTTTCAGCAAACAAGAACAACCGATAATTTATAATAAGACGAATGTAAACGAACAATCTATTTTCATACATTGTTCGTTTACATTCGTCTTATTATAAATTATCGGTTGTCGTTGTTTTAATAATGAAATATCTCTCCATAAGAATCGAGGGAAGAAGGAAGGGAGAAAGGTCGATAATAGGGTCAATAATGGGGTCAAGAGAATCAATAATAGGGTCAGAGGGTGAGTAATAGGGACGTGAAGTTGGCTAATAATAAGGGCCATATGAAAAAAGTCCCTCTCCGTCCATGCTTCTGACCGAACATGCCAGAATCCGTGAGAAAAGTTTATTACAGTTTTTGATATCGATTGCGGTATTGCACACGGTCTTAAGTCTACAAAGGGGTGCGAACGCGCGAAGTGCTCGAGCCACCAACGCCACTGGTGTTATATATATATATATATATATATATATATACTATGGCTTCTGGTCGATCACACGTTTTGCACGCTCACTTTGAACATTTAAAAAACTTACGTAAAATAATCGAGATAAGGAACAGGGACAGGGGGTCCCAAGAGACATTGATTTTCCGTACTCATTGATAAACGAAATTAGAGTGACACGGCCGTCCCCCTTGATCCCCCCATTCTAAAAGGACTTATCAATAGACACGGTAGTGTCTCGGCGCCAAGTTAAAAAATCTATAGCGAGACAGACCGTGTAGTTATACGCAAAAGTGGCGTTTTTCAGAGTCTAATATTTTAGGCTGAGGGGCCACCCAAGGGGACATTGGAGTATTTCAGCTCCCCCCATGAGGGGATTTTTTCACCCCGTTTCATTTGACTCCGGCCTTTTCAATTCTTGATCACAGCGGCAACGATTAATTATAGTGTTCTGGTCCCATAAGTAATGATGTTATTAATTTATTGTTTCCTGTTTAATGCTTAAGTAATAAAGAGGGAAGATTATTCTATCGCCTTCCATCTGTCTCTTTTTCATGGGATAACAATCCTTCTAATCGTCGACATGAAAGAGAATTCCTAAATCAACTAAATTTTCTAATATACTAACGTTAAAACTATAGAAATATTTATAAATTACTACATGTATTATCACGCGGTTTGATTCCTGTTTGTTTTAGTTATAAAAGGTACGTAGAGGCGTGAGCCTCCTCACTGTGTGGTCGCCGCCCGGCAGCTCAGGTAGTTGCCCAGGCTGCCCATAAACTTCTTGCTCTCTCGTGTTGAAACTCATTGTTAGAGTAATGATGATTTTTTTGACATCAACATCTTAGTAGAGACCCATTATGTGACTTAAGGTTAAGTTTACTTATTTTTATCAATCTTGGATTTAAAGATAATCAGTTATTATTTTTCCGTTTTATACGAGAAGTTATCTATGTGCAGATAAGTAAAAAAATTTGTTTATTTCCTCAAAAGCTGTGTTTTGAACATTTTGAATGATGGATATATCTGTATTATTTTCCTTCATCTTTGTCTTACGTCTATTAATTCTTCTAAGTTTCATTTGTTACCTTAATTATCACAAATAGTTAAGAATTTTCTCTCGAGAATCGAGTAGAGGAGCGGAATACCTCGTTTCCCTCCGTTGCATAACTCGCTGCAATCATTGTCTAGTAGCGCCTTCTCCTTCTAATATGAGTTTCGATAGCAGGCTTGATAAAAAGATATTCCAGAGAGCTGCAGGCAAACTGTCGAATCAGCACGTTCGCGGGAACCCGGGCCCTGTGATAGATGATTGCGGGCCCCTTCACTAATGGGCAACGGCAAGGAGAATTTATCAATCCTTGGGATCTATGAATGTCAGTCGACACTCGGGCCTTGGCAAGTCGCGAGTTACTTCGACTGGGTTGATTTTTTAGTCTCTTTATAATGGCGTAGCGCCATTATATCAAAGACCAACTCATGCGGCCTTGTTTTCACATTCCATCTAGATCTGTTTTACCATGTCGTTCAGATTTTTATCCTCTGGTTTGATACAGCCTCTCGTGATTATTGAATATACAGACTTAGTTTAATAAGTTGGCTTTGGCAGAAACGAGTCATTTATCTAGTCTTTCAATCATTCGGATTAAGCGACTGATTTTTTTCTCTGTTTCTTTTACTATATTTCCAGTGTCTAGTATTAATTAGAGAAAATAATAAAAAACATTTATTCGTTACGCTCGACGTAAGAACAGTAATTTACTAGCTGATTAAAAAAATGGAAAAGCAAGTTGCTGGGTGTAATAATGACGATGACTCTTACCGATGTCGTGACTGACAACGCATGCTGCATTATTGATGGACACGTAATTGTTCTTATCCTCCTTCCTCTTCTCCTTCTTGTGTCATTTTCGTATATTTAAAAACCTTACTTGATGGATATTGTCATCATCCAAGAATTTAAAAGAGAACTAGGATTCTCCTACACGGAAAAAAATTGAAAAATTTGACACTTAAGCAAAAAGTATCTTGACTTGTACTTTTTGGAGGTCATTTTTGCGTTCAATTATATTTTCTATCATTTATGTTATTATTACTTGATTTTCATTTGACACTTAAAGTGTCGTAGGCATGTTGATAGCCCCACGCTGGACGCAAATGTCAGTGTCAATGTCATTGTCAAGGTCATGTGGCAAAAACTGACAATTGTACAAACAATGATTTTTTTTCAACCTGAATACTGATAATAATAATACTAATGAACGTAAAACGTATGTACGAAGCACAGTGTTTTTATATTCGTATACAGTGAGGTACATTTGTCAGTCTACTATTGTCAATAATTGTTAATCTACTATGAGTAGATGATCAATTAATTATTGTCAATTATATATGCGGTCGAATTATGAATTAATTAATAGTTAACAATCCGTAATCCATTGTTATTTAACAGATTGAGTGATAACTATATGATTAACAATTAGTTTGGCCGCGATTAATTAACGGTTTGTCTTTGCAATCACTAATTAGCTCTCCATGAATAACCAACAATTAGTTAAGTTTGTTTTTTGTTGCCGCGCCGGCTTAGCCGCCACCTGGCAATAGAGGTAGTTGCTCGAGCGTATTCATAACATTCACTTTCACGAGCTGAAACTCATTGTAAGAGTAACGATGATATTTGATATTAACATCGCAATAAGACCACTTAGATGGCTCGAAGTTGGTTTTATTTATTCTTACTGATCCTGGATTTAAGAATAATCAAAAATTATTACTTAGTTTTATACAAGAAGCTATCTATTTTAAAGATTGTTTTCAATTCCTCAACAGCTGGTTTTGGAATATTTTTAATGTTGGAGACTTCTATATTATTTTCCCACATCTTCGTCCTTCGACTGGAAATTTCAAACCGCCATAACTCGAGAATGCCTCGACCGATCAAGCTGAAATTTCACAGACAGTATGTGTGGTGAATAGTCAATGTTTCTGCAATTGTATTAAAAATGAGCAGTTTTTTTTTAACATCATTTTTAGTTTCTTCAAAAATGTCTGTTCGCGCTCTGGGTCTCACAATTTTTTACCTATCCATTTTAGAGCCGTTTAAATTTTGACACTTTGAATTTCTTGAATTTCATGACAAATTAGTACCTTAATTTACATGCAATTGTCCGTAATAATATTCATGTCTGAATAAAATAAGTGGTAGATTCGTGATCAGCGTAGAAAATGAAGGCATGTGAAATGTGAGAAATAATGAAGAAAATTTACTCGTTACGCTGAACGGAACACATGCATGCTCATGCATGTCTTCCGTTCAGCGTCAGTGTTAGTTTGTGAGCTCTCATAATCTAAAAAGTTGAATGAAAAGATCTAAAAGTAAATGTTCCCAGCCCAATGCTGACTATAAGTTGGGAGTCCTTGCTACGTCCCGAATTCGATTACAGCATTATGTAAAGTTGAATTTATGCATATTGTAAAGTTGAAATCGGGATCCGGCTGAATTTTTATAAGCACACCTTGCTTAAAGTGTCCCTTCAACAGCCCTAGCGGCGCAGATACCCAATTTTAACTTCCAAAACGGGATCCATCTGGATTCTTACAAAGATGTCCTTTTTGGAAAATCCCTAACAAATCCCGATCGGAACCCGATCGTAGGTCGGGACTCCGTAACAAATTTCATCACAGCCAAATTGTTCATCACAGGTCGCAGACTGTTCAGTTTTCACCTTACCGTATAACTCCTTGTTAAAGTGAGAAGTTTACCGTGAAAGATTGAATCACGGGAGTAATACGGCAATGAAGATGTTTCTAGGTCACGAATTTCTTAAAACGATCGAAAAATCACCCAACCAAGTTGCGCACGTCTTCATCACTTGGTTGTTGAAGGCAGAACTTTGGTGTGAAAACTTGAGCCGTGACGTCGCTTCCTTAGGAACAATGGGATAACAGGTTGAAGGTGGACGTCAGAGGTGTTGGCTGGCATTGATCTACTTACCGGTACGCTAAGTATTTTATTATGTATATGCCAGCAACGAGGAAACACGAGGACGCCGCTCCCGTCCTAGAGATCGCACATTGTATATATATATATATATATATATATATATATATATATATATATATATAAATATCTGTGTATATACAGCTGCATGGCAACCTAATATCTCGCGGAAAGAAAGTTGGCCACCGGGGACCCCCGGGATATATAAAAATACGAAGCTATACTACCGCACCGCTGCGAACGGAAAGGAAAGCCCGAAGGAGTCGCTTCTGCTTTTGCCTGGATCCGCCAAGTTCACAGGCAAAAGTGAACCTCCACCCCGGCAATGCTTGTGTGCAATCGAGAGACACAGACACGGATAAAAGACTAGTTCACGCCGCCGAGGTCATACTATATAACCTCCAAGGCGGTGGCTGTAAAATGAGAAATGCATACGAGCTTCTACCACCACAACCGGGCAGCGGCCGCCGGGGACCACCGCCGTTCCTAAGCTAGACTTACCGTCGTGGGAGTCGTAGAGATAGATGATTTTCTTCCAGCCGTAGTGCCGCACCGTGTCGATGATGGCGCGATGGTAATCCGGGCGCATGCTTATGGCGAAGTCGAGAAGGCCCGAGGATGGAGTCAGAACCTAAGAAGTACCAAAAGAAATCAAGATTTTTATGGCATTCGCTTGAGACTTGCCTCAACGTGAGCGGGACGATTCTGTCCGAGATAGTTTTAAAACAAGTCAAATAATTCACGGACAATTCACGTGCATCGTACGATAATCACAAGACTGCCGCGACCAATCAATCGGGTGAGATTTTTTTATGGAATAAAAAAAAATGCCAAAACACTGTCCGAATTTGTGGAAATGGAATTCAGTGACTATATGGAATAACAGCGCGGCCACGAATCTCGGATTATGGTGAGGAGTCTGAAGTCGACGTAGCAGATAAAATTGTCGAATAATAATGGATCGCGACTTGTCTCCGTCGAGCAGTAGGCTGTTAATTTTCGATCAATCAACCCTCCTGACCGATATCTTCATTTCATTTATCTCCTATCATATTTGTCCCCGAGGATTACGTAAATGTAAAAGTCTTTCGGGTAGAAATTTTATTTGCAATGTTTTACGACCGTGTTAAAGTAGCTGCGGAGCCGAGTATGAGATGCGAAGAAACCAGCACAGGGTCTTGGGAAACTCAACGCGCATTAGTGACCCAATTCGATGTCTCGCTTTTCACATGGTCACTGGTATAAAAAGTGAATAATGGAGAAACAAAAAATAAAACGAAGCCGACCGATGAAAAGAATAGTCGGGCACTGTCGGTAGCGGATGATCCGTCGTTTCTGTCACCACACCAATGTACCAAGGCTGCGGAATTAATTCGGCGCGCTTTTACATGAACGATATGCCCGACGGCCGAGAATATTTGCGGAATGGGCGTTTAACTGACAATTCGGAGATGGAAAATGGTAACAATGCCGTTTCGGTGTTGCATTAGTGTTTAATGAAACATCATTAATTCCGAAATGCAACGGGAGTGGTAGCGCTAGTCGGACTACCGCGACAACTTCGCAGAAATTCGGAAACCAGAAAATATAACGTTGGAAGTGCGTACACGGCGCATTCCAGCGAACGAGCGGGACGCGACCTGCATACTTATCATACGAATATATGTATGCGGAATGAAATTAATTTGCACATGAATTAATTTATCTCGTTTATCTGTTGAATTTTGAAATGTAAATTGGAAAACAGAAATCGTTAACTAGTAAGTTGCCGTCGTAGTGACCATGGCTGAACGGCGACCGACCTTCCTTTTTAACCAATTGGATTCTCGCGCAACCCCTTCCGCCAGGCCCCAAAGGCTCGATCGATGGAATCATCTCGTACACAGAAAATCATCCCTCTAAATAATTTGCACGAACTCTCTCTTAATTTTCCCATCCGGCAATCACATTACGTGATTAGCTATAAAAAGTAGAACTCTTCTTTTCGAAATAATCTCAGGAACTTCGAATTTTCCATGTGTTAAATAGTTTAATACAACCGTTGCGACAATACGAATGTTTTTTTTTTAATACCGAATGAATGAAAATATTTAATCGCTTTTAAAGTAAAAAAATTGAAAATCGCATA